>OMKY01180945.1:0-14095 GCA_900302395.1 Bregmaceros cantori
GTAACTTAGCAACAAGCTTGTGACTTAGAAGCAAGCTAGTATGTTAGCAGCAAGCTAGTAACTTAGCAACAAGCTTGTGACTTAGAAGCAAGCTAGTAAGTTAGCAGCAAGCTAGTGACTTAGCAGCACGCCAGTAAGTTAGCAGCAAAATAGTAAGTTAGCATCAAGCTAGTGACTTAGTAGCAAGCTAGTATGTTAGCAGCAAGCTAGTAACTTAGCAACAAGCTTGTGACTTAGAAGCAAGCTAGTACGTTAGCAGCAAGCTAGTAACTTAGCAACAAGCTAGTAAGTTAGCAGCAAGCTAATGACTTAGCAACAAGGTAGTGACTCAGCAGCAAGCTAGTAAGTTAGCATCAAGCTTGTGACTTAGCAGCAAGCTAGTAACTTAGCAACAAGCTCGTGACTTAGAAGCAAGCTAGTAGGTTAGCAGCAAGCTAATGACTTAGCAGCAAGCTATTAAGTTAGCTGCAAGCTAGTGACTTAGCAGCAAGCTATTAAGTTAGCAGCAAGCTAGTAGGTTAGCAGCAAAATAGTAAGTTAGCAGCAGCCTAGTGACTCAGCAGCAAGCTAGTAAGTTAGCATCAAGCTAGTGACTTAGCAGCAAGATAGTACGTTAGCAGCAAGCTAGTGAATTAGCAGCAAGCTAGTAAGTCAGCAGCAAGCTAGTACGTTAGCAGCAAGCTAGAAGCTAGCAAGTTAGCAGAAAGCAAGCTAGCATCTTTTGTTAGGACAGGTTGCTGGCTGAGTGACGCCATGTGAGTGGCAGAACAGGTTGTCAGCGTGATTGACAGCAGAATGTCAGACTATGTTTTATCAATTTTATTAGAAAAATATATCATTTGATAATACGCTACAAAAGACAACACAATGATACACAAGTCTCAAAGACAAAACCAAAGCACAATTGCTGAAAAACCATTAACTGTGCTCATAACAGATCACAAAATACAGTAGTACGTCATCTCGCATAAACTTTTTAAAACTGTACCGTTCAAAGTTGAACACAATTATTGAACCTGGCACACTATAACACAGATTCAGAATGGATTTGCCACGAAACAGCTTTTTTGTGTGTTCGTTACGAGTGGTTATCCTTCCCATGTTAGTCATTTGAGCCCAAACACCAAGTTCAAGGTTTGGGAAGAGAGCGGTATGTTGGTCCGCAGGTCAAAAGATGAACTTTGTAGGATGGGCCCCATTCATTGTGATGGCGCTGTGGTTTCGAGTTCTACTCTCCTCTTGCTTTCTTGCGATGTCTACCCCCGATCTCTTCAATCCAGTTTGCGACAAATCCTATCAATAAAAATGGAAAACAAAACTGTACTTACGGCAAAATAACTTGGAAAAAATAAAGAAACAAAAGAAAATGGCCGCCTACAACAACCTCGTCATATACAGCAGTTTGCCAAAGTTTGCTAACAATGGCCATTTTATAAGCATTGTTTTCCAAAATGCTTATGCAAGACTGCACAACTAATGGCATTAGTGTGCGAGAGTACTCCGGTCTGTGTTAAAATATTTAGTCTGTTCGATCTCTTAAATTTTTTTCTCAGAAATTTGCTAAATTTTTATTGACAGCACTAGTTGGAAACTGGGCTGAAAGGATCAGGGTAGATGAGGCTAAGGGAGTAGAACTTACAGCACTGCAGACACTGTGCTTGAAAGCACAGCACACCCCATGGGGGCAGTCTTTAGGTACAGGGTCTTTGAGGAACCATTTTGCCCTCCACGACCACCAAAGTCTGTTCCATTTCTCTTCAGGCAAAAATGTGTTATAGTGTTCTTCAGATATCAATCTAAGCGTCAAAGTGTTCAACACTTCATTTTAAGTTTTACCATCTGTACCTAAAAAAAACCCATTCAGTTCAAAATGTGGCGTGAAGCATTGTATACCCTGGTGTCTTCGTCCTGAGAAACCACTGGACTCGAAAGGGGCGTTCGCGATTACCAACACCGAGACATGAATAACGCTGATAGAAATGTACGTTTTAAAACAGGTTGGAGAACAAAACAAAAAGAGGGGGAACAATTTATGCTCATTCAAAAATGTTGCTTTTAAGCAGCTTGTGATATTCCATGGAAAACGTGCAGTTCCAGTTCGACAAAGAATGTCGAATTGAAATAGGTCTTCGGCACGGTGACATCACGACTTGCGGGGGCGGCAGACATTTTGACAGTCGCCGCATGAGCTGTGAAGTGGTATTGCTTCCCACTTCACGTCCATTGGGGTGGTATTGGGGTGAATGATAGCGTTACTACAGTTACTTTGCTTTTGCAATCGCCAGCAGATGGCAGCCTACTCCCATGGATGAATCAACAATATATTAAAGCCCAATTCACACTGGACCTTTATTACCTATGGACCCCTGGTAATTCAGAATAAGTTTCATTTGACGTGCGAATGCGCAATGTCTGTGATTGCAACGTAATAATTCCACTGCGAGTTACCTACTGTGGTTTGGAAAAACAATGTTTTGAATTCAAAACTTGTTTAACTTCGTTAATACACACACACGCACAGTGTGTATGTGTGTGTTCACATGTGGGCAAGAGAAAATACGGCACATGTGTTAAATTGAGCAAAAGACAGGCTTCTAGTAATCCCGTCAGAACGCGCGACAAAATGACACAGACATCAGGGGGTAATTGTGAATGACCAGGGGTCCCCACGCAATTCAATGACAGTGTGAATTGGGCTTTAGACAGTTAAACCTCTCAATCTTATGCCTGGGTGTCTCAGCGTGATGCGTCAAAATGTCTGCCGTCCCTAAAATGTGACGCCCAAGCCCTTTTAGTAAGAAGTATATAGATAGACAATTTGACATGTTGGATTCAAACCGACGTGACACTTGCTTGATTGAAATTGCAAATAAAAAAAACTCATGCTTTTTTTTTTTTTTTTGGAAGGCACACGTGTGTGCTTCTCAAGACAAAAACAGGATTGTGACGAAAGGAAGGTGGGTGACATTTTGCAGTTCATCACAAGGTTCTTCGTTCAACTCATTTTTGCAGAGAAATTCATTACGGGCCTCAGTCATATTCTGGGAACTACAGTCCCGGAGATTAAAGCGCTCGTTGCACCCTAGGGAGCCGGACAAAAGCCGTCTATCCGTTCCAGACGTTGTTCCCGGAGCTTGCGTTTTATGCCTCCATCTTTGTTACGGATGTAAATAAGAAATCCTCTAGAGGAGTCGCGTCAGACAGACAAGACGCCCCCCACCGTTTGTTGTGATATTCCTCCCTCTCGCCTGGAGCTCGACAGAACTCTTGGCCAACGGACAAACTGAGGGATAAAACTATTGAAGGAACCGTATGAAAAGTGTCCCGTTTCTGTTATTAACGGAGGGTGTAAATGGGCCTTATTTCATCAGCCTTTAGCTTTCAGAAGAGGCAGATGTACGGCGACATTACAGGAAGTGGTGGATATGACGGAAGTAAGACGGATTTATTATTTTTTTTTTCAGTTATTTTTTCCGGGGTCAGCGCCGTTTTTCCATCTTAATTGGATAGGATTAGTTGAAAACTGGGTTGAAGAGATTGGGGGTAGACAAGTCGACAAGCGTAGTTGAACTCGCAACACTGCGGACGCTGCGGTAGACACAGCGGCACTAACATGAATGGGGTCGCGTTAGGTGCGGTGTCCATAACCACTCGGCCAACGCGGACCGACTGGCAGACATTCTGGGAAAGAAGCGTTTATGTTGATGACGGAGACATCAGGTGACCAGTGCCGTGTCTCAAATGGTGCCCTTGGAGCACTGTTTTTAGTTCGTAGGGCACCGTCCAGGAGGAGTTGACCAAATTCCAGTGCACTAAAGGTGCGAGTGCGATGTCCTAAACTCGGTAGGAAACGCAGTGTGCGACCGATGGACACTTGGCGCACTACATGGCTGCCATGTTGCCTGGCAACATGCAAAGTTGGTCGTGCAACGTGCGTCATTTCCGCCGAGTGCAAAACGGAGGTGTTCCGATTTGAGACGGTACTATGACTGCAACACAGTGCACCAGAAAGTAGTGCACTATATTCCAGTGCACTGTGTGAGACACAGCGATAGGTTGGACACGCTGCGTCACCTCCTGACAGCAGAGTTTGCACATTTTTTGAGCCCTCTCTAACAGACGATAGCAGCTGCGTCAAAATCAGTGGTGAAAAGTAATGCATTACATACTCACGCTACTGTTAATTAATTACTTTTTATGAGTAATTTGTCATTTTCTTCGTTTTTGAAATGTGTAATTTTGACTTTTGCTCAAGTACATTTTCACCTTAGTACTCTTAACTCATTACATTTGAGTCCCCTCACGTTACTGATTACAAAACATATTGGTGGATGGTGAACATTTTTAATTTGGGGGGAAATCTAAACTGCAGCTTAATGTGAAAAAAAGTTATTTGGCGGGGGCCTGCATTTGTAGTTAAAGGCTGTAATTTGAATATTGAAAAAAAGGAAAAAACATGCTGAATTTGAATCATGACTCATGCTTTTTTGCATTAAATAATCAAAGTAACGTTTACTTATTTTACTCATTACATTTTAATTTTAAAGTAATTTTGTACTTTTACTCAAGTACATTTTGAGATGGGTAATTTTACTTTTACTAGTACAATTTAAGCAAAGTAAAGATACTTTTACTCAATTACAATTTTTCAGTACTCTCTCCACCTCTAGTCAAAATCTCGGAGACAAGACGACTTCCGGTGTTAGTCCCTAACCCCATTTACGTGTATAATATATTCAGATTAATAATGAACCTCCCTCGGGTCCGCTGGGAAAGGAGGGCGGCCCCGTAGCTGTTGGTGGAGAGGGAGAAAGAGCCGGCCGGTGCGTTCCGACGGAGGGCGTCTCCCTTTACCTCTCTGTTTTTACCACCGTTTGTTTTTGGAACGGGCGTCGGGGTGCCCGCTGGCAGCTTGTGCGTGCGTCGGGACGGGAGCGCTGGCTCTGGCTCATTTGTTGGCGCTCCAGACACCCATGCAGAACAATGAGCAAAGCAGAGAGGATCATGGGTAATCACACAACAATGACGATTCACGACCAATTCGGCCACTTCACTTGGGTCACCCCCTTGGAGGCATCAGTCACATGAAGTCACTTCAGTGCAAAATTAGAGTCACCGCAGTCCGATACTCGGGCGAACACTGTACATTGTGCCACTTATTCCAAGTCAAAGAAAGCAATTCACAATTTCATAAATTCAGCGACACAAGTGAGAAAATTCAGTCAATTTACAAGGGAAGGAAAAAAAAACCCTGAGGTGCAAACATTGGAAATCCTCACACACACACAATTTGAAAAACCAGACTGAAAAAGAACTAAAATCAAATTTCAATCTTTATCTGCAAATATTAGGCCCTGTGGGGTTATTTTCCATCACGCGATGCCAGGACTGGTGTCATATGACTACAAATCTTCGTCAGTCGAGATTCGCAAACCCTTCTGAGGTGTCGTTGAAAAAAAAACAACTCAAAAAACAGTAGGAAGTTCCTGAACACCAGCGATAAAGTGGTTTAAAACACAGGAATGACCTGGTTTTGGTTTCAAAACTGGTCGTAGCTCGACTACGATCTTGAAGGCTGGTAAGGGTTATGGAAATTCTAACCCAAGGTTTAAGCTAACCGTAACCCTTTGGGCTGGATAGGGTTACCCTAGCCCAATAATTAACAAATACAAGGCCCAAATTGTGGTCCCATTTGAATGCAAGAGTATCACAATTTACAGCCGGATGATTAATAAAGTATCTAAAAAATTGAGTTATCTAATTAATAAAAAAAATAAATTCTGCATTTATTTTGAGAAAAACATTCTTCCATTCCAAATGACCCTTACTAGCTCCAAATGCCTTTTTATTTTTTAGCGTTGATGTTTAGTGCACAGATTGACTTGCTCTTATATGAGTGTGCTTTGTAAACTCCAAACTCTCTCCACGTACAGAGTTCGGTGGGTACTTCGGGTTAGGCTGAACATCTTAGTCTAGCCCTATGGTGACTTCCGGTTCCAATTATTTTGCTGTGTTTTTGACTATTTTTCAACAGGTCTATTCGGTGGGAGCACACACCTACCGCGTTATTTTAAAATGATGGTGGTATTTCACATCCAAATGTTCTCATGGAGATCTATGACCAACAAACGCATGAGTCTTTAATCTGTGCAACCGTTCCATTTTCTAATTCTTGTTGGAATTACTAGTAGAAGCAGCCAGCCTACTGGTCCAGAAGAACATGTGACCACTCGGTAATTTTGACTGAATTTCATCAATATTTATGCAACGCCATGAACGAAACAAGAGGGGTGAACTGATTATTAAATCATGCGTTTGTGGGTCACATATCCGCACGAGAGCATTTGGGTGTTGAATAGCACACCGCAAGTTACCACCATCCGTTTTAAATAACCCTGTAGGTGTGTGTTCCCACCGAATAGACATGTTGAAAAATAGCCAAAAACACTGCAAACTAAATGGCACCGGATGTGACGTTCAGAGTACAAATTTAACCGGAAATACCCGCCAAACTTGTCTATTGCAATTCAGAGAAAGCTGGTGGGCACAGCATGATTGGTTTTTGGATTATTTAAAACATTAATTTAAAAATGGATGTCGTGTGGGAATTAGCCTTATTCTCTGTAGTATGTAATTTTACAATAATAGCAATAAAAAAGGACTGTAAAAATCAGGTAATGTAAAATTATTACTTTCTTGTGTTAGCCATCAATTTGTGACGTGCAGAGCGTTGTGTATGTATGTTGCATGAATGTTATAATATTATAATAAATTGAAATGATTTGTTGATAAATTCAATTTTTACCACAAGGAATATCTTTTACTATGTGAATTAAATGCATATTCTAGATGACATATATAAACAAAAAGTGGTTGTACAGGAATGCAATCATTTTCTGAAATATTCATATTCGATAGTTCAGTAACTAATCCCATGGCTGGCTCACAATTTTGTGCATTAACTCAATAACTTTATGCATAAAAATGACTTACACTCCAGTGTGTCCACACAAGATGGCACCGTTTCAATCTGTTTTTTTTTTTTTTTTACATTTAACTACATTTTCTGACATTCCTCCTGTGTGTGTTCATACTCCATTCCACTCACTTCACAGCTATTAGGCCGAGATTGATCACTGAAATTAGTAACCACCCCAGACTTGTTTCAATCGGTCCATTCACAGACGTTACATTCTAATCTGATTTATAGTCTTCCTGCCCCCCCCCACGAGCCTCGCAAACCAGAGAAAATGTGCATTCTTAACGTCTCACTCAAATGATTTTAGTCGGTGAACTACGCATGGCAATTTTCTGACCTGGTTGTCGAGTTTAAACCGACAAAAGCGCGAACAACAAGAACGCACATTTTTCTGTCTTTCCATCTTTACAATCTGGGTCTTTGTACCCCGATACACTCACTACACTGTTGTCATGAAAAAAACATTTGTAAAAAAAAAAATGCAAAGCTTATAAATATTTCATTGTGTTGGCTCGGGGGGATTGTGGAGCGAAGAACCGGTAGGCGGGAGAGTAATTAGAATAGTGACAACATGATATGAACATAGCACAACCCTCGTTATTATTTGAACGTTACGTCACATTCGGCACCAGTGGAGTTTTCTGTCCGCAAGCAGAGCGGACGTGACAATTGAAGCGTTTTAACTCATGTGTCAGTGCCAAACATCGCCATGTCGGGCATCGCCATCCACCTCGCGTTACCATACGTATCGCGATATAGGGGTCACAATACGATACATATTGCGATACATGCGCATATATGCGTATCCCGAGACGCCCGTCTCCCCCGTCGGGAGGGCAGGGGAGAGTTGCATGTAGTCGGCTGCGCTACGGTGACTCAGCTGGCTCCGGGTGCGACTAAAGACTGGAAGGCACCGGAAGGCACCACTTTACTCCAAACTTGGTAGGCATATACCTGCAGACCCCCCCCAGACGTGCCTGGAATATTCAACCTTTTTAATCAAAAGTTATTAATTTGTTTATTTATCAATAATAACAGATGCTCCACCGGAATTGAAGTACATTTTAGGGAACGTAGTTTTTACTTTCGAAATTACTTTTTGAGTACATTTCTCAGCCTGTAGTTCTTACTCTATTCGAGTAGATATTTCATCTGAGGAGCCTATCGCGGCTTCATGCATTATTCATGAAGACAAATTAATTAATAACTCCTGAGTAAAAAGGCTGATTGTTCCCAAACAATCTCCTGACCTACCTGGTAGGCAGGTCAGGGGGGTCTGTGTGTATATGCCTACCAAGTTTGATGTGGTTCTGATTAGCCCTTCCGGTGCCTTCCTGTCTTTAGTCGCATCCGCTGGCTCCCGCTGCAAGCTTCAAGCACACACAGCCCACTGCCCCCACCCACGGAGTGTTGAAGTGTGTGTGTATGTGTGAAGTGTATGTGAAGTGTTACGAGCAGGGCTTTGAACCAATATTTTTTCCCAAGCGTTCCGTTCCGAATAGAAACTGAATTATAACGTTTTCGTTTATGTGTTCCACCAATAAATTGACGTTCCTGAACCGGTTAGAACAAAAAAAAATGTTCCCGGAACGGTTAATTTCATTCCTGTCACCTGTTTAATGCTATGTAATATATGTTGCGGTGAAACCACAGCGACAGAGAGTCCCGCAACGATTCCTACTTCACTGCTGCATCGTAGATTTTATAAATACTCTGTTCCGGAGCATAAAAAATAGTAACGTTTCCGGTTTTGTTTCTGTTCCCTGGAAAATACAAAAAGTTCCCGGTTTTCGTTTTCGTTCCTTGAACCGGTTCAAAGCCCTGGTTATGAGTGGCACTCGTGTCAACACCCGCGTCTACGGTGCTGCTCGTTGCCTGCGCATGACGGCGCCGAACGACATCGGCCTGGCCGCCGCCTCACACGGCAACTGGGTCGCTGGACGCAAATTCTTGCGGGCGTATAAATGCAGCATCTCTCCCCATCCACTTACTCGGGATTTTCACCGCAACAAGCATCACCGAACTCCTATGTAAAGGAACCGTAATGACCAGAGGTGGAAAGAGTACTGAAAAATTGTAATTTAGTAAAATAATCTTTACTTTGCTTAAGTTGTACTCAGAGTAAAAGTAAAATTACCCATCTCAATATGCACTTGAGTAAACGTACAAAATTACTTCATTTAAAATGTAATGAGTAAACGTCACTTTAAATTTTTAAACAAAGCGTGAGTCATGAATCAGAACAAGTTGTTTTTTTTTTAACGTTTTTTTTAAATCAATATTCAAATTGCAGCTTTGTCTGATGTGCGATGCGTGGACGCTGCGTTGGTTCTGGCTCACCAGGCTGCACAGGAGTGTAACTTTCCGCCCAAATTAAAATCAGAAACGTGAGGGGACTCGAATGCAATGAGTAAAAGTACTAATGTTAAAATGTACTTGAGTAAAAGTAAAAATTAAACATTTCAAAAACTACTCAGAAAATTACAAACTATTCATAAAAAGTAATTACAGTAATGTGAGTAAATGTAATTAATTACTTTCCACCACTGGTAATAACACCGCTGGTCCAAGGCTACCCCTCTGCAGTAAACTGAGTTTCTCGTGGTCAACTCCCAAATATTGCGTGAAGTGATAGTTCTTGTGTGCTGCAAACTCCTCTGAGCTGGTCATATAAATAATAATAATCATTATTATTACACAGTAGATGCCCACGAAGCACCTGCAATATATCATCCTTACATTATATACAAGTAGATTTACTCTGTGTACTGTGTGCCAGCAGGGGAAATAACGGCAAACTGTGTAGTCACTCGTATCAAACCTTCGGATAGGTTTTTACGTTTTAAACATTTGTAAGCATTATATTCCATACATGATAATAAAATAGAAATATCAAATAATATATACATATCCTCTATGTTTTATAGTCGGAGTGCAGTTAAATAGCCGCGGCAAATTTTGGAGTGATCTGGATTTCATCCCAGGACGCACACTTTCTTGCTATGAAACATTGAATTAATGTCAAACCAGAAACACTTTTCTCTGCATTGGCTCCAATTCATATTTTGCGAACCCAATGTCATCCTGACACATCTTAACATGTGATGTTATCACACACAGAAATAGATTTAAAATCTGGGGTTGTCGGTGGGGAAGCGGTTATAGACGCTGCACCTAAAGACAGCGATCTCCCCGCTTCCGGCTAATCTTGTCAATAAAAATAAAAAAAATCTGCGTTGACGGAAATTAAAAAAAAAAAAGTAATCCCTTACAGTTAGAAATTGTAACATAATCCCATCACCTCATTTTAAAAGTAAACTCATTACTTTCAGATTATTATAATTTTTTTGTTCAGAGTTTTCTTTTCATCTTTATTGGCAGGGTAAGTGTGAAGGCGGAGAGTGGGGTAAGCAGACCGGCAGCATACGTATGCCGGAGACTGGAATCGATCTCACGGCAGCTGCGTGCGCTGTGAGACTAAGCCACAGGCACACAGTGTTTTGGGCTGGAAGATGCAGTCTAACCGTCTGGGCCACAGAGCCACCCCATCTCAGATCACTTTTAATTAAACTTGAAGACAATCAACACATTATTAAATGTGTTACAATTTAGGCCCAATTTAGACACCATAACTATGGGTGATGTGTGCAGAATTGGAGGGTCTTGTAAGAAGGGTTCTGCCAACTTCACATTGGTTGCAATTTTCTTTTGCCAACTTTTCTCAAATGTATAACCAGCCGGCGTTATTAATATAATCCTTTACGCGTGGTTAATGCAACTAATCATTCGATATTTTAAAAGTTAGTAGTAAGGGACTACAGTAGGTCATTTTCGGAGTAGAGAAGTTCTACTAATGTCCCCAAACTAATCGAAGGGATCATTGGTAAGAAATCCTCGGCTCCTTTGAGTTTCAATTTTCGCTCCCCTTTGGAGAGGGTTCGACTCAATGAAGTGGTTCTTGTTTTTACCAAAATTCATACATTGGGAATAGAACTTACATCTGCAGACGTTTGAATGGTACCAGTTAGTTCCCCTGCTGATGCTTGCCCTGTGATTTTTGTACAAATAAATAAATGACTCTGGATCAAATGAAATACGTGCTCCCTCTAGTTCAGTGTCAGTATTGCCTGATGAAACCTCACGCCTCCTCCTCTCAGGGGGTTGTTGGACGGTTCAGGGGTTCAAGGGGTGGGTGATGGGGGCGACCAAAACAAGTCGGCTCCAAGGTTGTAGATTTGATTAAAGAAAAGTCTTACCCTGATGGCAGTTTGTTGTTTGTGTGTGGAGGCTTGATGCTCGTTAAGAGTTTAGAAACATTCCTTCGTGCCTCCTCTAACAGTTTTATGTGCTCAAGGCTCAGGATCAACATTGTTTAACAAGGTCTACAGAAACAGATCAGACGTTCCTCAGTCATTCCTCGCCAAACTGCGTTTTTGAGCAACCCCCCCGAGGCAAATCTTATGTGTCTTCATCTTCGTGTCTTCATCAAAACCTGTGAGAAATCCACAAAATTAACTTAACACATGTTGAGAGTTTCTGTGGTACATCTGCACTCCTTGAAGCTGTTTCCAGGTGAGATGCTTGGAGAAAGTGACTAGACTGAGGAACTGAGGAGGATGAAAACAAACCAAAATCGACATCATGACTGGTTGTTATATCTTGGGGAGTATTGCTGGGTGGGCTGGTGGTCTTGGTCCCAGAGAATGGCTGATGATCATCTTCTGCATGTGGAGAGGATCCGGCCAACGCAGCCCGACGAAGAGATGCTGACATCATTATATTAGTGCAGTTGTAGAATCGGGATCGAGGACCTCTTGGGCGGGATCCAAATGTTAGGTTTCCAACGTTGCTTGGAAGCCCTACTTTGTTCCAAGTTGTGCTCAAAGTTTAACTTCTCCCTCATCCTTGGGAAAAGGAGACGGGAACGGTGGTCTGTGGTTTTGACGACCCAGAGGCAGACGTTGCTCCTTAGTCAGACTACAGCCTGAAATGGCGTCTCCGTCATCTTGCGTCACATGACTTGTGCCATCTGTGAATTGACCCGAGTGGGTGCAGTGAGCGCAGGAAATCAGCGTGTCGGATCCCAAATGGCGTCCCGACGACAAGGACCGCACAGTCACTTTGCATCACGTGGTCCAGTTCCTCCCAGAGTTTCGCCTCATGTTCCGCACGCCATCCAAAAAAGTGCTGAAAGCTAATCTAGGTCCAACCGTGTCCATTCTAGGTCCATTGGAAAGCAGTGTTTTTCAAAGTCAGCCCTGGAAACGGACCGTCTCTACCTTAGGAAGGAGTGTGTGCTTCTAAAGATGCATTCATAACATGTGTCATGGAAGGGGCTGCTTCCAATCAAGATCACGAGCAGATGACTCCTTTCCACGCAAGGATATAAAAAAAAACACAACGTCCAAAAACTTTAAATTTCCCATGGTGCTTTGCTCCATCAGGATACTCTTGCTTGTCCAAACCCGTTTCGATCCTTGTACAGTTCTCCAGTGCTTAGTTCATCAAGTGGGAAGTCCCGGAGTCCAGAGGACAAGTAGCTCCAGGGTGGGGGAGCTAGGATACTAACATTCTATGTTAGTATGCTAGAGCTGCCAGAGCACACGTCAGAGGTCCCGTAGCCCAGAGGACGAGTAACTCCGGTGTGGGGGAGCTAGGGTACTAACATTCTATGTTAGTATGCTAGAGCTGCCAGAGCACACATCAGAGGTCCCGTAGGCCAGAGGCAGAGTAGCTCCGAGGTAGGGGAGCAAGTATACTAACATACTATGTTAGAGCTGCCGGAGCACAGATCAGAAGTCCCGTAACCCAGAGGATGAGTAGCTCCGGGGTGGGGGAGCTAGTATACTAACATACAAACTATGTTAGTATGTTAGCTCCAACATACTGAGCTGCCGGAGCGTGTGTCAGAGGTCCGGTAGTGCCCTCCCCCTCCAATCTGAGAGTTTCAGATGGTCAGAGTGGACTGGTTGATGAGGTGGACCCTCATCTCCTGGATGTTGGTGATGATCTTCTTCTGATGTCCAGCGAGGTTCACACCCACCTGTTTCAGGTCTCTAGGAGACACACACCAAGTTTAGCAAAGAAACATTCCACCAGGTCCCTAGGGGACACACACCAAGTTTAGCAAAGAAACATTCCACCAGGTCCCTAGGAGACACACACCAAGTTTAGCTAAGAAACATTCCACCAGGTCCCTAGGAGACACACACCAAGTTTAGCTAAGAAACATTCCACTAGGTCCCTAGGAGACACACACCAAGTTTAGCTAAGAAACATTTCACCAGGTCCCTAGGGGACACACACCAAGTTTAGCACAAATAAACATTCCACCAGGACCCTAGGAGACACACACCAAGTTTAGCACAAAGCAACATTCCACCAGGTCCCTAGGAGACACACACCAAGTTTAGCTAAGAAACATTCCACCAGGTCCCTAGGGGACACACACCAAGTTTAGCAAAGAAACATTCCACGAAGTCCCTAGGAGACACACACCAAGTTTAGCTAAGAAACATTTCACCAGGTCCCTAGGGTACACACACCAAGTTTAGCACAAATAAACATTCCACCAGGACCCTAGGAGACACACACCAAGTTTAGCACAAAGCAACATTCCACCAGGTCCCTAGGAGACACACACCAAGTTTAGCTAAGAAACATTTCACCAGGTCCCTTGGAGACACACACCAAGTTTAGCAAAGAAACATTTCACCAGGTCCCTAGGAGACACACACCAAGTTTAGCACAAAGCAGCATCCCACCAGGTCCCTAGGAGACACACACCAAGTTCAGCTAAGAAACATTCCACCAGGTCCCTAGGAGACACACACCAAGTTTAGCTAAGAAACATTCCACCAGGTCCCTAGGGGACACACACCAAGTTTAGCAAAGAAACATTCCACCAGGCCCCTAGGGGACACACACCAAGTTCAGCTAAGAAACATTCCACCAGGTCCCTAGGAGACACACACCAAGTTTAGCTAAGAAACATTCTACCAGGTCCCTAGGAGACACACACCAAGTTTAGCTAAGAAACATTCCACCAGGTCCCTAGGGTACACACACCAAGTTTAGCACAAATAAACATTCCACCAGGACCCTAGGAGACACACA
>OMKY01180946.1:0-13937 GCA_900302395.1 Bregmaceros cantori
ATGTGTCTCATTTAATTGGATACATCATAGTACATTAATACATCGTCTATGTTCTAGAATTGGTTCATTGTCAAGTTCACATCAGCAATGAAAGGGTTAATATACTCTGAAACATGTTATCCACTCAGAATCATCATTCTCCATTCATTGTAATGGGAGTCCTTCTGCTCTCTCGATGAGGTCCCGTGGGGCTGGGCCACTTGACAAATATGCTTTTTTGGCGTGGAGAGTGATGGGCAAATTGACCAGGTTTGATTATCAATTAAATTGATCAGCTTTGATTATTAAGTAGGCATGACAAAAGTGAACACCCAATAGACGCAGAGCTGTCCTAAACGCGTCATACATTCGGCCACGTCACTCTCCGTCTCTGTTAATTCATTGGCTGACCGAGTCTATTAGCGAGTTGTCGTTGTTTCAATTCATTTAGCTAGCCAGGTAAAGTGGTTTGGTTGCCCTATCACCCATCAGCCTGAGTGGTGTAGTGGTAAAACATGTGCCTGTGAAGTTGGATGTTTTGAGTTCGAATCCGGCAGTTACCACTACTTTACTTCTTTCTTTCAAATCTTTTTTTTCACATTAGCGGGTCCCCATCATTTCAATTTATTCACCTTTTGAATTATTTAATTACTTTGAACCTAATGGGCCACCGTTGAGTCAAAGTACATGTCTAATAATTTAATACTTCTACTTTAATATGGCAGTTTTAAACGGATGCAATGGACAAGTGCACATTGGCGAATGTGCAATGTTTATCATAATATTGTCTTCTCTCTGTATTTCCCGCGTGTGTAGATAGTTTTAATCATAAAAAATTATGTGTCTTTCTGCCATTATGCATGACAATAGATAGGGCTCTGGCTGCTGTCTAAAACTCAGCAGCCTGAATGGCTCACTGGTATAGTTGTTGTCTGCAAAGCTGAAGGTTTGTGGTTCAATTCCTGTTAGAAACTCTTTATTGGTGGTATTTATTTTTTTACACGCAAACTGCGTAATTAATGATGATGTTTTTTTTGGCACAGAATGTTATTGTTGTCATGGTCTATTTGTTAATATCCTAGTCATTCTTAAATGACTGCTGTTCACTTTCAACTCATTGCACAGGTTTTCACCGCAATCATGACTTTTTTTGGCAGTGAGGGCTGAGGTGAAGGCCCAGCTGTAAAGTTCACGGTTCGCCACTGTTGAACACGAATGCTGCACACACACACATTAGGTCCTTACCTTCGGTGAATGAGACAATAAGCCCCCGTTGACAGCAGTAACAAAGCCAGAGCAGCAACCAGCGCTATTATTCCAACCAACACACCAGTAGAGAGTGGCGTGCTTCTTTGATCAGCTGTGAACATAAGAGGTGACTTTATGAGCTGTCGATTGCCTACAGTAATTGGCTGTGCAGCCTATCACTGTTAGAAATTTGAAAATGACCATTTCACATCTGTTACACTCGTCCCATAGTGAATAATGAGCGTAGTCTTTGTGCTTGATGGATTGGTAGGGTCGTAGATGTTGTCACGCTATCCCTTTCGGGTTGGTCATCTCTGCTTCTTTTACCTTGCCTTGGGAATCCTTGTTGTGACTGAGTATTGGACTAGAGTTTAGTTTCATTTCTGTAGTGCCGTCATATGACGTATACAAATTTTCTAACTAATTGGTGTAAATGTCTCCCATAAAACAGATGGATGTATAAATAATGTGGTTGTTTGCTCTAACATCCATCAACCAATCTTCAAAATAACATTGAATTGCTGACATAAATAAGCAATGTGTGCGTGTTGCTAACACCAACTGAAAAGAATATTAATGGTTAACTTTAGTGCACACTCACATTAAGTATTGGCTCCATTCGGGCATATCGGGGATAGGAGCCATCCTCAAATACAATATCCTAAAATCTTACTTTGGCATTAATGGAACCCTTCATGAACAAACAGCATCTTCTTTTTTTATATTACCTTTTGGACAATGCATTTGGTCATGCCATGGGTGTTAATACAGCCTACTGCCACGCCTTGCCAAAATGAAGTTAATGATTGATCGATAATTGGCCGGTAAAATTACTGATAATCGAACAATAGGGTTATTGCATGGTGACGTCATTATGGTGGTATCACTGCAGTCAGCTAGGCTTAGAGCGATATTTGCATAACATTGTCAGTTTAAAAGTATTCCATTATTGATTCATCCAGGGTAATATGCTATTAATCGGCAGCAGATGGCAGTCTACTTGCTATATAAGTGGTAAGGTAAACCACCACCAATTAACATGTACCTGACACCAAAATAACTGCCGCCACCAAGCCGTTAAATACATTTTTACATTTGGAGTGGAGATGGTTGAGAGTTGCAAAAAAGATGGAGAGCTACTCACCGGAGAGTATTTCCAGGACTATATTGTCTTCAGAGTTTCCGTTGGGGAAGGAGGATATTCCGCACCTGTATTCACCTGCATCTGAGTGTACGGTGTCCCGAATGACCACTGTGAAGTCATCAGAGCTCCCCTTATTTAGTAAGGAGATCCTGCCCTTCAGTGGCGATTCGGATATAGAGACCTCTATTGGATTTTGCCGTTTCACAAGGATCTTGCTGGAGTTCTCCCCGAGGCGTTCCCATTCACTCTGGGTGACAGTTCCTTCCATTTTGAACTTGCAGGGAAGGCTGACAGGATCCCCGACAAATCCCCTTACATGAACTGGCTGTAGTTCTGTAGGAAGACAAAAGCCTAGGAGGAGAAATGCCAAAAAGAGAGGATCTCGTTGGCTGTTTGAAGGCAATTCAAATATTCTGTATGTTATCTCTAAACATACGAGGCAATAATATAAAGAGGATGATTTCAACTTTATGAGTAGCATTGCGTTCACAACTTGTTCTATTCTAGAATCTATTCTATTGTTCAAGCACTCACACAACACCAGTGTTGGGCAAGTTCAGTTTCAACATGAACTTGTTCAAATGTAAGTTCAGCCCTTGTGAAATTTTCATTCATCGTTCATATATCATTTTTAACTATGAATAGGTGGTTCCCCCAACTTTTCAGTTCTTTGTTAGTTTTTTGTTTTTACTTTGCTGTGAGCTATTGTCAGTGTACAAGCAGCACAAACATATGAGCTAAAACATATTGCTGTGTCTTCGCGCAGAACGCTTTTGAAATCTGACATGAACAAATTCTGAACGAACATACGACTCCGTTCAATAGCCACAAAAAAAAAGAGTGCATTCACAATTATTCGTTCATCAAGTAAAATTGAGCGTCTCGTTCACGTTCGCCTAAAATATAAAGGGAGTTCATGAGCTGTCGTTCTCTGAACACTTTCATGGTGTGGTTTCATGACTCTAAGTGTTTTTGACTAGGAAAATCACCACCACCACCTAGCCAAAGTTGTAAATATTTGTTTATGTGTCACAGATCAATACAAATGTGAGAATTCCCATTTGAACAGACAGGGGCTTTCTTGGTAAGTCACTGCTTCGTGTGTAATATCAACTCAACTCAACAGATTCTTATATAGCACCAAAATCGCAGCCGAAGCTGCCTCAAGGCGCTTCACAACACAAGTAATTTTGTTTTTAGATTTTAGTTTAAGAAATATAGCAGCTGTTTACGTAACTACCTTTCAAATTTGATAACCCAATTGTGGACATTTGGGATTGGTTTAAGAACGCCTTTAATGGAGGATAGGAGAGAAGAGAGAAGAAATCAAGATCTTCAATCAATCTCAATCTTGGCCTAGTTGAAAATACCCACAGATTTTACTTAATTGTTTTTGATGTTAAGTGTTTTCAGTTACTCTTAGTTAGTTAACAGAACTCCTTTAACGGAGGACTGAAAAGAAGAAAGAGGAGATTTTCAATCAATCTCAATCCCGGCCCAGTTGAAAAAAAATACCTACAGTTTTTCATTAGTTTTTGTTGATGTTAATTCATTTTGATTGGTTAACAGAACTCCTTTAACTGAGGACTAGAGAAAAGAGGAAATTTACATTTTCAATCAATCTCAGCCTAGTTGAAAAAATACCTACAGGTTTTGATTAGTTAATATCAGATAGTAATACAATGTAGCCATGATAAAATATTTTGACTCACCTAAAAGAACCATTTCTATCAACAAAATCTGCCGGTAGCAGTCCATTTTCTCATGAGCCCGTAGTCGATGTGGAAACGAGACAAGCTTCCCTTAGAGCAGTGAATAGCCCAGTGTCTGCAGTCTGTACAAAAGTGGTTCCTCCTGAGGTTTCTGCTTTTGTTGCGTCACACATTTTGCCTTTAAGGCAACAATGTCCAGCTTATTTGAGTTCATTTCATGTTCCGTCCCCATGATGGGGGTTGGATGCCACAGCACGCCAGTCGTTTCTGTTCTGAGCCCTTCTTACTGCCTGCACATAAGTCAGGCCTGTTCACCAGCAGATGCCACTTGCCCTGGACAATCTCTGCACCTCTTCCCATCAGGTTTTCCATCCAGTAGAATTCTCTCGAAACTTTTCTTCCTCACAATGTGACCAAAGAATTTTAAACATTTGGTTTGGATAATATGAAAGAGGCAGATATTTGTGTTAACTCTTTCCAGGACTTTGTTATATGAAACGTCCACAAGATTTTAAACATTCTCCTGTAGCATCAGATTTTCAAAGGCCTGTATTCTATCTTTTATTGGTTTTGAAATAATCCATGTTTCACTACCATATGTAAATGTGGACCAGATGGAACAGCGAAGTATCCCTATTCTTGTTAAAGGAACGTGCGTCTTGACTAGAATATTGTTAATTTTGGAGAAGGCAGATTTTGCAATGCAATGGTGCTTTAGATTTCCTCTTCACATTGTCCATCTTCTGTGATTTTCTGTCCCAGGTAAATAAAATGTGGTACTTGCTCGATATCAATATATATATATATATATAAGTAATCTCTTCCAGCGTAAGCACCAGCTTCCCCAATTTAATTAATGGAGTTAGTTAGTGCGAAAGTGGGACGAGAGATATCAGAGGAACGAACACCTTGCAGAAATGTCGGAGAGGGGAAGAGAGCTCTAGAACAGTGTCCGTACCTTTGAACTAAGTCACAGGCAACATTCGTAGATGTCAGATCATTTGGGATGTTTGCCTCTGCTCAGGGCTTGAAAACGAAATAATTATTTAAAACATTCCATTCCAGTTCAGTTCAGACAGGCCTATGTTTTCGTTCTCGGAACAGAAAAATATTGATCCTGAATCGGTTCGGAGCGCAACAATTTTGTTTGTTCTTAAAGTTCCTCATATCGTGCAATGTTAAGTCAAGATATAATTTATACATAATATATTTTGTCGGCTTCAGTGCAAGTGTATTGACTATTAAAACACCATAACAGTCACTTCATTCACTTCTGTCCATAAGATGGAGCCCCAGATGCATGGGGCTTGGTGACTGACAGTGAAAATGAAAATAGTCTCTCAGACATAAGATATGTTAAAATATATGGAGAACAAAAAAACCTTTTCTAACCAGTTTTGCGGATTTCATAATGTTCCGTTTCTGTTCCGGAACAGTTGAAGAAATCTCTCCGCTCCTCGTAAAATGCTGTAAAAGTCTGTTTGTTTTCGGGTTCCGTTTTCTACAATATGTTAATTTTGGCTAACATTGTGACATGATCTGTTGCGCACTCTATAAAAGTGCAATATATTGTACAGTCTTTCTTCATGTTGCTGACTCGATCCCGATTAAACAAGTAAGCTGCTAGAGGTTCAATACAATATTTCAGAAATAAGTTGGTTTGCAAAATCATGACAGCTCAATCTATTGGCATGAATGAGCGCTGCATATGTTGGTTTTTTATTGCAAAAAAGCAATAAAGCAATATATAAGAATATTTAAAAGGAGATATAAGTGTCCATACATTTTCTCATCTAATTTTAGAACAATGCATTTATTCTTTTTATACACCCAGCCCCTCTTTTCAAACCCTTCTCCTGAATGGACTGAGTAAACCTCACCACTAGGTGGTAGCGTCTACCCAAAAATAGGACGTGGTTTTGGAGTTAGACATGGCGTCCCTGAAAAGTAAACCGGCTTTCAAAGTTTTTCCCGTTCTCGAAATAAAATTGAATATATGTTATGCCTTGCCTGCCACGAAAATACAGTCAGTATATATCTTTGCAATGTATCTGCTTTCAGTGCATTGCATATTTACTCATCATTTTTACATATACGCACGGAATATGTTTGGCACGCTACGTTGTGTTGTATTCGGGGAAAAAAGACATTTGAACTAATGCTCTTCAAATGTAAACAATGACTTAATTTAAAATGTTCATTGTGTAAATAACATCAACCGCCGAAGGAATGCTGATTCATGAATTTTCCATAACTTCTGACTGGGTCGATGGATTTGCCCCAGATCTTTTTAGCTTGGTTTTCAAATAAATTAGGTTTCAAGATAAAGCATATACATTTAATTTCATATAAGGCATATCATCTTTCAATATGCACAAAATCGTGTTCACCAACTGGCAATGTCTGGCAACCCGAAGGCCCCCAGTAAGGCTAGGGCGGTGATGCACATCACGGCAATAGAATGTATCCCCTGTGAACTGACACTGTGGCTCGGGCGGTTAGGCAGAGCAGCTCAGTTCACGGCAAACGCAGCGTTATGGGTTTGCTTCCCCATCATCATTTGCTGCAGGTCTCTTTAACCCATTCACTCTCCCCTTTCAGTCTACCCCATCAATTAGATGGCATGCGTCGGGAAAAAAAAAATATCCGCGAAACTTTGAAAGGCTCGGAGTAGGCAACTGCACCTTTGTGTTGAGAGGAACTAGCTGAGGTGGCTTGGACCTCTGATGCCCCCTGGGCACCCCCACTGGCAGGTGGCCCAGGAAGACCCAGGACATGCTGGAGAGACTAAAGGCCGATTCATACGTTGCGTGTGGCCAATTACGTACGTAATCTGTCCGTACGTTCCACGCGTTGCCGCCTTCATACCTCCAAGCGTCTTTTACGTTGCCATGTACAACAACAGCTATTTATACTCAAGAGCGCCCCACACATTTTCCAGGTAGTATTGCTCCGTTTCATCCGTTCGCACGTAATCATTAGGTCGCCAGATCCGTGTCAATTTACGTACGTAATCGACGGAGGAAACGTGTGAAACGCTCCATCCTTATCCGTAGTTTACCTGAGTTGGGCAGACTATATTTACTTACAGGGGCAATGCACGTGTCCATCGCAGATCTCACGTCCTACTTCTTCGCTATTCTTATGCCTCAAATCTTTTTGACGTTCGTGCAAAAAAAACGAGAAGCTCAGTTCATTGAGGTGCAACAATGAGACTTAAGTGCTCGTTCCCTTGCTTTTCTAGCCCTTTTCCGGAACTGCGAAGTTGCCAACCGATCAGCCGAAGACGCACACTGATCTTCCTAAAGCAGGAAACACCCCGCTGGTGCGTGCCATTGTTGTTGTTTAATTGCTGCTAATGCCAATTAATTGCTGCTAGCGGCGGGTAATTGTGGCAAATGTGGTCTAATTGAGGTTATTTTCTGCAGTAACTGCACTTATTGCTGTGTTTACTTTGCTACTGCTAACTGCGATTGTTACCGTTCATTGATTCCACTGGGGGCTCCTGATTGGACATCGAAACCGGTTCCCGCGGCGGGAGCTGGTGGGAGGACCCGTGGGGGTTCAAATCTGTTGATGACAAAAATGAGTGTGTGCGCGCGCACACGCACATACACACGGTTGGTTTCCAATCAAACCCTTCCACCAGACTAACCACAGCCGGTACTATTTGATCACAAACAAGACAACTCACTTACAGGGGGGGCTATATGGGAACTATATGGTGGCATTACATTTGCTTTTTTTTGTACAACAGGGTGTGAAATACACCTCTTGTTGTGCAACGGAGAACAGAATAGAATACACATTTAAAAAATATTGCAGCCAGATAAGACAAAAGCTATCAACCCTATAGACAAGTTTTAGACCCGTTTCCGGTTTACTTCCTTAACTACCTCCAACTCCCGTGCCATCCATTTTGCATAGTCTTTGACTATTTTTCAACAGGTCTAATCGGCGGGAGCACACACCTACGGCGTTATTTTAAAAGGGTGGTGGTAACCAAATGCTTTCGTGCGGATCTATGCCCCACAAACGCATGATTGAATAATTTGCGCAACCCGTTCCATTTACTCATTCTAGGTGGAATTATCAGCGAAGCAGCCATCCCATTGGTCCAGAAGAACGTGTGACCACATTGTTGAGTAACTTCAAGTCGGATTTTGCCTATATTTCATCATTACTTATGTAAAACGGTGAGCGAAGCGGGTGGACGATGTGTAATTTGCACAGATGACAAGTAACAAAGTACAAATACTTAAGTACTGTACTTAGTAAAAAATAAAAGTATCTGTACTTTTAGAAGTAATTTTTCCTGTGATTACTTTTTACTTGTACTGAGTAATTTTTTCACAGAGCAAGCTGTAGTAGGCAGATTTTTAAACGTTGGGTGTTTTTGTGCGACAAATTCATCCACTTTCGTCCACTACGATTACATAGGGAAATATGGAACACATTACGTATACAAAGTTATGTTTAAAACCCACTTCCAAGAAAGTGATCAACGGTAGAACTAGTTTCTGTTGTGTTGGTACTCGACAGCTTCTGATGTAATGGTGAAAAGTAGTGAAAAGTAACTAAAGCAATCAACATAGTTACATTTAAAATGAAGTAGTCAGTAAGTAACTTAGTTACTTTCAAAAGGATTAGTCAGTTATCAGGCTGGGCAGAATCAGTTGGCTGCTGGAAGGAGGAGAGGAAGACAGAAAAAGCGATGGGAGGATAACATCCAAGAACGGACAAGTTGCAGGCTGAGTGACACCATGCGAGTGGCCGAGGACAGAGAGAGAGAGAGAGAGAGAGAGAGATCGAGAGAGCTGGTTGAAAAGTCTTCAGTGGCGCCCCAACGGTCAGCCAGACTACGGGAGTGATGATGATGATGATGATGGCTTGGTAAATAGTTAAAAGAAATACCTTATGGATTTCATTTTTAGCTGGACTAAATCGTTGTTAAACAAGTGGATTTGTTCTGGGTAATCTCACAGAACTCAGGAACAGGGATATAGAGGCCTCCACTGTCGCATACAGCAGCGTTTTATATTATACAGCTTTCATTTACAGAGGCAGAGAGAGAGAGATGGTAAAATACATCTCTGTGATGCTTGTTTACATTGTAAGACGTCCCATAGGGGAGATAACTATTTTTTCTCTGCAATATACTTGTATATAATGCAATATATTGCTTACGTCGGCAAGAAGTCACACTTGTTTATCGCAGACCGCAACAGCACTGCAGACCGCTCCCTTTCCCAGGAGATGGGCTCCTGCACCAGCAGCTTCATTCAGACAACAGTAGTCCTCTATGAACTTTAGGGAGTTTCCTAAAGATATTGCCATTATATTGTATATTATATAATCATTTGTTCAACACATTTTTTACTTTTTAACGTGCAAGTATTGACAGGGTTAGCTTGAAAGGGGTATAAGAGAATGGGGCAAAACAGATCAAAGACATGAAAGTATACGTATATGTGCTGGATGCGTGTGCCTAACCGACTGCGCCACAGAGCCAGCACTGGCATAAATAAGTTAAGATTAACGTTAAATTACAAAGAACATCCCAATATGGTGAACATAATTGCCGCTTAGAGATAGATCCGTTACTTCTGGGGCATTCCATTCATAGACCATTGTAGGCATATAGCCTGTATAATACTTAATAGCAAGCAGCCTGTCAGAATGGCTGTTGTGCCTGTTGTGGTGCTGATAATGGCTGTATTAGGAATCGACACAATAGAAACAATAAAAAGATTAATCATTGGCGTTATCGAAAATCCAATTATTTGGCAAGTCATTTGTTATCTGTGATTCATTTGTTCCCAGCTGTGAATGATTAAATCTACTGACGGACTATTACATCTCTAATTTGTGCCGATTCAGTGATGTTGACTTTTGAAACTGTACAGGGAAGGAGTGCATACACACCCTCTATCTGAAGGAGTCTTGCATCCTTTTTCATGGGTCTTAATCTGTTGCAAACAGGATTGCCCTAATGTGGGACACTCAGTTGCCTAATGTGGTAAAGTGAAATTGAGTGTTGAAGAGTTGAACTTAATGTTAGACACAATACCATAGTTTACTTTTCGTTAGACGTTCATTAGTTTAGGGAGGAGCCAGAGCCACTGGAGCTCAGGTGTTCCACATTAGGCAGTGGCCCACATTTGGGAAATCCACCCTACACCATTGTAGTCACCGATGGCAAATATAGCTCTCTTCTTCGACACAAGCACCATTTTCCCCATTTTACTGATGGCGTTAAAGTGAAGGGTGGATGAGGGAGCGGGGACTAGAGGACACGCCTCGCTGGGGACCAATCCGTGGCCCAAACAGCCGCCGGCCACTTGTGATCGCCCTAGGAACCACCCGCGAGCAGGCACGGAGCCGGTACCAAAGTACCGGAGCAGTAGAGACACGATTAAAGTAGATAGATCCGACAAGTACGGGTCATAAGCGATGCAGTGGAGCAGTGGCTTATGTGTGGGGCTGCCTCTTGGTTCATCTCGGTACATCTCTATAGGCTCTGGTTTCAATACAGCTCTTGGGTGGGTTTGATTCAATAACAATTCCCAGAACTATTGTTATAATAGCCAACACTCTGAAGTCTCTGACATGGGAAAACAGATTTAGTGTACCAAAAAAAATAAACAGGGCACCTTCCTTTTCACGGTGCCCGAGGAACATGGATGAGATTGACAACGGCAATATGCGATTGCTAGTGTGTGTGTGCGTGCTGTTTACAGATGGAGAGAAACCACTCTGCAACAACATCAACGGACTTGGCTGCGTTCTGAACATAGATGTTCAGAACGCAGCCAAGTCCGTTGATGTTTTTGCAGAGTGGTTTTTCTCCATCTGTAAACAGCACACACACACAGCGCCACCAGCTGCCCCGCATCTCCAATCAGCAGTCCACCCCTACTTAAGGCTGCGTCCGACCCCGGAGAGGCGCGGCCCCAAAGACTCACCTGACTGGGCACATCACATCTCAGCTCCATATATAGACGAAGTTTCGCTAGATATCTGTTCTGCTGTTTAACGCGTATTGCTCCAATTCAATACATTGACGAGACCTTACTGGATATTTGTTCTGCTCCGTTGTGCTCATCCGGCTTCATCCTGATTGCAGCGCGACCCCCTGGAGCCTCTACCCGTCCCTGGTTCCGCCCCGCTGGATTCAGACCATGAGATGAGTACTGGCGAGGAGCCCATGGACGACGCCTAGATTATACTTGTACATATGTTCGAACCGCTAAAGGGTTCTACTTGTTCACTGAACATTATTGCAGGCTTTTGCTGCTTAAATAAAGGATTTAAAACCCTCTCTTACTTGTACTCTGACCCGTGACACATGCATCTACTGTGCATACTGGCATCCACATTCAAGCCTTGCAGATATTTTTAGATGTTGTTTACAAATCTTGGCAGGGTCATTCATGTGGTCTCTGTGAGTGTACGCTGCATATGCACCTGCAGAGTGTGAATTACATTTGAATGGGAACATTGAAAAGCTATATTCTTGGTTAGATGCATTGCATGAGTTGCTTTCTTTAACTTTATTAATGCAGTAAGAAGGGGAAGCTAACCTTCAATAGAAAAAAAAAAATCAGTATTCATATTAAGGATTCACTGACCACATTTTTTTGCTCCCGATCCGATCCCGATGCTTTGATTTTATGGGATGGCCGATCCTGATCTCCGATACAGAGTCCTGATACCGATACCCGATACCCAGAGTCCTGCAACTGCAGATTCCAGAAAACACAGGATGTGATGTTGATATCCTCGTGCGAGCACGAACTGGTGGACTTGAATAACTGACCTGGGATTTATGGAATACATCATCAGTTGTGAACCCCTGGATAATTGGGTGTTTCGGCCTTTAACACTAGACACCCTCCCCAGCAGGGCTTGAAAACGGAATTATTTTTAAAAAGTTTAGTTCCCAACGGTTCAGCCAGGCCTATGCTTAACGTTTTCGTTCTCGGAACCGTTCCGGCAACAAAATATCGGTCCTGAACCAGTTCGGAACGCTACGATTTTGTTCGTTCTTAAAGTTCCTTATAGTGTGCAATTTTAAGTTTAGATATAGTTTATACAAAATATATTTGGTAGATTTTCAGACTTCAGTGAAACTGTATTAACGTGAAAACCGGGTTTAAAACACCATTAGATTCACTTCCTCGTCTGTCCACAAGATGGAGCCTCAGATGCATGGGGCTTGATGACTGACAGTGAAAGTTGGATGGATGCACAACCGAAATAGTCTCACCGACATATGTTGAAATATATAGAGAAACATTATAAACCGTTTTTAACCATTTTTGTGGATTTCATAATGTTCCGTTTTGTTTCTGTTTGTTTTCGGGTTTTCGTTCCTTGAACCGGTTCGGAGCCCTGCTCCCCAGAGGTGGCCAGCTCTGGGATGATCAGGACCGAGCTTGCGTCCCAAGCCCAATTACGTATGCGAGGTCTCAGGACTATGCATGGCAGGGGCCTTCTGTTCCCTGCGTCAGGCCTGACCGCATACCGCCTGTTGCCCTACTTGGGGGCAAAAATGAGTAGTACCCAAACTATTAGGCACAATTGTAATTTCCAATAATACTCAAAGTAAATAAACAGTTATGGCGACGTTTAAAGGTTTTCATTTATATAAAATAGAAATCTGTGTGCAAATTGCAAAACTTGAGATAGTTGCACAATAAACGAAATAGTCTTCTTGACGTGTATAAAAAATACAATCTTTGTGCAAATGTCAATATTTTATATTTATTATTTATTTTATATTGAAACCCTTATCAATTTTTATTTCAAAACAACAGTTTCAATTTAGCGTTTTGTTTTGTCATTATCATCGTTTTGGGTGCAGGCAGTCCTGAGGCGATTATATTTGTGTGCACAGGATAGATCACAACTTAGGAGATTTGCGCCGACGCCGAATGCACTGAGGTCTAGAGTTTTACAGTTCTGGTTATCTTCCTTTGCGTTATCCCTAAAGAATGTTACGGATCAGTAGAGCAGAAGTTTATAGTTCTCTACGCAGCATGAATATCAGGCCATTCCACAGCAGTGTGGGTCTGCTGAGGAGAGTGCTGTTGCTGCAATTTCAGGGCGCGGCTGCCGGGAGCGGAACGCTCGCTCCACTCATTTACCAATCCTGATCAGGACAAAATCACAAGTTCCGATAGTTGGAAAGAAAAAGTTTGATTGGCCTCAGATCACCGATCAGAGGATCAGATTTGGTGCACCCCTAATTTATATGGTACACTTAAGGTTACTCAGTGATTCACAGTAACCTCCTGCCATGCAAGGTGCTCACCATAAACCATTTGGGGTTCAGTGTTTTACCCAAGGAGACTTTGTGGCATGCAGACTGTCAGAGCCAGAATTTGGGATAACTTATAGAGGGGGGGGGGGCACGGTCGTGCAGTGGTTAGCATTGCTGCCTCACAGCTTGGAGGTCCAGGGTTCGAATCCCAACCGGGACAGGTCCTTTCTGTGTGGAGTTTACATGTTCTCCCCGTGTCTGCGTGGGTTTCCTCCGGGCACTCTGGTTTCCCCCACCACCAAAAACATTTTCTTCAGTCAGTGGCCCCAGGCTAAGGCACTGGCTCATGATCTGGAGTTGGCCTCTGGGCGCTGCGCCGCAGCTGCCCATCGCTCCTCAGGGATGGGTTAAATGCGTTTGAAGAATTTCACTGTACATGTATGTATGTGTGTGACGAAATAAAATCTTATCCTATGTACTGTATCTCTCTCTCTCTCTCTCTCTCTCTCTCTCTCTCTCTCTCTCTCTCTCTCTCTCTCTCTCTCTCTATCTCGGTCTCTCTCTCAGGCATTTCCTCTCTCGCTTTCTC
>OMKY01180948.1:0-10689 GCA_900302395.1 Bregmaceros cantori
GCAGTACACGGGGAGGTTGGCAGGTGGGCCGAGCCGCTGCAGGTTGGGGTGTGGGATTTCCTCGCTAACGGCAGGCCAGTTCGCCGGGCCGTAGCGGTGATGGAGTGACGCAGATTGGGGCGCCGCGCTAAGGCAGTAGCGCACCACCGCCAATCCCGCGAGCGGTGTGCCAGAGTAACACCGCTCGCTCGGGGGGGATCGGTGGTGCTGATCTGGCGGAGGAGAGTGCCAAGACCGTGGCGGGTGTCTCGGCGGGGCTGGCTAGCCGTTCGCCGGGCTGAAAGTAGCGCTCCGGTTGGCCTTAGCCAGCAGGAGCAGTTAGCTCCCTCGCTAGCTGAGGGGTGCGTCAGCCGGAGGCGTTGGTGGATCGCGGGTGTAGGGGTGCTCGGCTGCTGATTTAGCCGAGGAAGCGAAGCAGTGGTCTTCGGGTCCCCCCTGGGGGCAAGGGGGGTGCGAGGGAAGCAGGCAGGTAGCAGCAAAGCGGGGGATGGCTGGGGGGCAGTCGGGCAGACGTCCGACTACGTCGCCATCTTGAATAGCAGTATGAAATACTAAAAGTTGGTCAAATGTCCAAAAAATGGGAATAGAAAATTATTTCTCAATTCACCAACTCAACGCCACACACAGCAGACTGGATGACAAACCCTTGCCTCTGTCCGCAGTAAACCCCTAGTTGCCACCCCTACACCCCCAGCGGAGTGCACTGGTCTATTCTCTTGACAATAGGGTTCAATGGAGGGTCAAGCTCAGGGCTTGACAATGGGCCATGTCTTCAATGCTGTGTGTGTGTGTGGGTGTGTGTGTGTGTGCACGCGCGCGTGTTTGTGGGGGATGGAGGGGCAGTGTGTGTTTTAGCATGGTGTTTGTCTTTTAACATGGTCTGTGTGTGTTTGTGTGAATATTTGTGTGTTAGCATGTATTGTGTGTTAACTTGTGGTGTGTTTGTGTTTACATGGTATGTGTGTGTGTGTGTATTTTATGTATGTGTTTGTGGGACCTCTGGTAATTCACAATTACCCCCTGACGTCTGTGTTATTTTGTTGTGAATTCTGACGGGATTAGTAAAACCCTGTCTTTTGCTCAATTTAAAAGACATTATGACACATGTGCCGTATTTTCGCTTCCCTACATGTATACAGACATACACAGACATGTGTGTGGGTATTAACAAAGTTAAACAAATTCTGAATTCAAACCTTTCTGCTGTTTTGACGAATCACAGTAGATAACTCGCAGTGAAATTATTACTTTGCAAATCACTGACATTATGCATTCACACATCAAATGAAACTCAGAGGTCCTCCACAATTATTCCGAATTACCAGGGGTCCATAGGTAATAAAAGTCCAGTGCGAATTGTGTTTATGTATGCCAGAGGTTTCAGTGGTGTGTAAACTGCAGAGGTCTGCTCAAAAGATGTGTTGACCTCTTCTGGACTGATTTGCTGTTGACAGGAATGTGCATGTGTGTTCCTCAACATGTGTGTGTTTGCCTGCGATCAAGTGTATAAACAAATTCCCAAGTCTTGGCAGGTGTGTGTTGTATGTGTTTGTTTCCAAGTGTACATACTGTATTCTTAGTAACACATGTGTGTATATATCTAAGCAGTGTTTGGATCTGTTGTGTTCGCACTGCGCATTGTGTTTTTATGAGAGCAACAGAGACAGCGAGAGAAGAGGAAGACAGACTGAATGGGAGACCGAGATGAATGGAAAAAGAGGGGGAGAGAGGGTGAGGAAGTGTGGAAGACAGAGTGAGTGATAGAGAGGTTAGAGAGACAGTGTGAGGGAGTGAGAGAGACTGTACATTGTTATCGAAGTAAAATTTGACTGTTGACAATGATAGATGCTCTTTAATAGGGCAAAAAGTCAAATAGTTAAAAGTAGACAACAAATCTCAATAAGTATTTTTCGGATTGTTTTCTTCATTTTGATGCGTCTCCAGAGGCCAGACAGTGTGCATTATCGCAGCCCCTTCTAAGATGACATTGTGTCATGGGTGTTATCTATTGACAGGGAATGGAACCTTTTCATAATGCCAATAGACACTTTTGATTTCATTTGAGAGGGAGATAGACAAACAGGGGAAGGATTTTGTGACTGTGTGTGTATATGAATGTTTGTGTATGTGTTTGTGCATGAGCGCGTGCATGTGAGTGCGTGTACACATAAAGAGACTGATAGTGAGGGGGAGAGACATGAGACATGTGTTTGTATGTGTGTCTGTGTGTATTGTGTAAGTCCTGTGTGCGTTTGTTTGTGTGTGTGTGTGTGTGTGTGTGCGTGTGTGTGAACTCTGGCTGAACCCACAGCGTTGTGTTTCAGGCACGCTCTGACAACCTGCACCCCCTGACCTGGCTCGCGACTGCTCAGTTCACATGGAGGTCTCAACTCTCTCTCTGTCTATCTCACGCTCTCTCTCTCTTTTTCTCTCTGACTATATCAATCTCTCTCTCCCTGTCTATCTCATGCTCACTCTCTTTCTCTCTTGCTATTTCAGATTCTCCCTCACTCTCTCACGCTCCCTCTATTTTTCTGCCGATGTCACATTCTGTCTTTCCACCCTTCTTTCGTTCGCTGCGTTCATCTCTCTCAAGCTCAATCTCACCAGTTCTCTCTATCTCACTTTCTCTGTGTCCCTCTCTTTCTCTCGCTCTAACACTCTCTCAGCACTCCCCTGGTCTTTTCGGGCATAGTATTTTCACCTCTCTCACTCTCTCCAAATTTCTATGTCTCTACTCTCTCTCCTTGCAAGCTGTCTATCTTTCCTGAACAACTGTACTCTACCTCTTAATCTTTTTCTACTATGGAGGTTTCAACCCACCCTCACCAAAGTCATTCTATATTTTTGTCTGAAAAAATGCTTCAAATGTAACCTTCAGCTGCTGTCTTCTAAATCACCAATGTCTACAAACCAGCTGTATTTGAGACATTTGTATTTGAGACATGTTATAATATTATATGATGTTCTATAATATAGATCTAGTACAATAATCTCAAATAAATGTAAGTCAAAGCTACAATTTCCAGAGCATTCACTTGCCCAGCCTCCTCTTGCGTCCACACCAAAGTATGCACTCTCTGTGCGTCAAAAAAACCTACCTCGTAGATAATTAGACTGTATGGCTAGAAAAGCATGGCCTCGCAACACACACAAGCTGATCCAGGCACGCTTATATAAACCGGTTTAACATGCATGTATGGATACATGTGTACGTACAAAGAACAGACCAATAGATGTATGCAGAACCTCAACAATCACAAAAGAGTAATATTAAAAAATATATGAATGAGCCATCAGGAAAGAATGCGCTAAAAAGGTAAGGGAGTGGGGATTGGGAGAGGCTAACCAGAGCTGAAGACACTGTTCATGTTGTGGAAGGTAAGGGAAGGGGATTGGGAGGGATAAACCGGGACTGGAGACGCTGTTCGGTTACCTTGAGGAAGGTAAGAGGGCGGAATTGAGTGAGGGTGATCATTGCTTGAGTGTCAGATCCGGTGTGAGCTAGCTCAGATATCTCTCCGGTTGGACTATGGCAGCTTATGGGTTGGTCAAAACCACCCAATAAGTGAATCATAAACCATATCATAAACTCACAGGCCAGAACAGGGAGATTTCGTTGGAACATTTTCATGAACAGTAGCATGGAAACTGTTCACACTGTCTGATCATTGGAGAACCTGGTGGGATGACTTTTGATGATTTGGGTAAATGATCCAATGTGTATTCGGCAAAACATGACTCGTTGGGTAAACATGATAAGATTAATATCTTGTGGTTCTAGCAACCACAAAACTATTGGACTTTGCTATCGTAGAGGAAGGTTTTAAGCATATTTGTAAAGATTTTCCGGGAATCTGCCTGCCTTAAAGCCACTGGAAACCATTTCCACAACAGAGGTGCTTGGTGAATAATAGCTCTGGCTCCGATTTTATGTTTATTTATCCTGGGAATGTAAGCCGGATCCTGGAACATAGGGCACAAGTTACTTTAGGTAGGATGGCACCAGATTATTGATTGCTTTGTTGGTCAGAAGAAGTACTTTGAACTCTATCCTCTCTCATATGGGAGAGCCGGTGTCGAGAAGCCAGAAATGTCTGATATGATGTCATGTACCACCTCTGGTGTCCACTAGAGGGCGGTATTGTCTGGGCTGAGTCCTGGCCTCTGGATGCTGATTGCCAGTTGCAGTGTCTTGCTAGGTGTGATCCTCGTGCAGACTACTTAAGGGAGTGGCAGCCTTTTGTCCGTGTGGGATCATTGAAGTATGAATGGTCACACTGTTGGTTGCTGGGTTTGTCCTGCCATGTTTTGTCAGTTTGTTTTTAATTGCAGAATCGTCAAGTTTGCATAGTCAGTTTCTAGTCTGTTCTTGTGTCAAGTCATGTACTTGACACAAGAACAGTACAGTAGACAAGTCTAGATGTACTAAACGCATTAATCAGTTTCATTTGTTGCATTTAAAAAAAAATAGGATATTCCTGATTCTGGCAATGTTACGCAAGTGAAAGCTGTACGACAAAGCTGTACGACAAAGCTGATTTATCTGGGGGAGACGCTCAGATCGTTGTTAAAGCTGATTCCAAGATTCTTAGTCATTTTAGTGGCTCAGGTGTGAAGCACCGTTCAATATGCTAGCAAAATGCTAGGTTCAAAATCTTCGGTATTTTGAACCTAGGAATAAAACTTCTCTTTATTGGCAAAAACGAGATGCCTTCCAGATATTGTTGTCTGACACAGTTTTGAAGTTTTGTAAAATGATTTATTTTGTCAGGCATAAGTGATAAGTATAGCTGGGAGTCATTGGCATAACAAAGGAACTGAATTGAGTGTTTTCTAATGATTTGCGATGGCTGACAGCTCTCGACCTCAGTGTATTTTATTATGTTTTGTATTAGTCTGTCTTTGCACTTCTTGCACATTCGAACCAGGGAACACACTCTACACCAGACAGAACCTCCTAGAGATCAAGGTTCAGCACCAAAGGGGCTCCCCAAACACAAGTGTGACCTGAGTGAGCTGCTAGCTGACGAGCTAAACAGCTTTTTTGCCCGCTTCTACTCAGCAGCCCCTAACCTGCCCCCCGCCCCATCTCTTCCCTCCAATCCCATTCACACCCCACCACCATGCTCACTGTCGGCGAGCACGAGGTCAGACAGGTGCTCCTGGCAGTAAATCCCAGGAAGACGACGTCCCGGGTAAGGTGCTCAAAGCATGTGTGCCTCAGCTAGCACGCATCTTTACTACAATCTTCGACCAGTCCGTAGCCCAGGCACTCATACCACCATGCCTGAAATCCTCCACCATAATACCAATGCCAAAGAAGTTGCCCACCACCAGCCTAAATGATTATCGCCCAGTGGCCCTCACCCTGATTATCATGAAGTACATAAAGAGACTGGTCCTACAGCACATCAAGGACTACCTTCCTCCAGACTTCAAGCCCCACCAATTTGCATACCGGACCAACAGATGCACAGATGATGCCATCACCATAGCCCTCCACTCCACACTTGCACATCTGGCGCAGCAGATGTGCAAGTTATGTGCGAATCCTCTTTGTGGACTATAGCTCGGCCTTCAACACCCCCCCTTTCCCTCCAACACATATAAATGGATCAAGGACTTCTTGACCAGCAGATCTGTGAGACTTGGGCCCCATCTTTCCTCCACAAGGACCCTAAGTACCGGCTTCCACCAGGGCTGCATGCTGAGCCCCCTCCTTTATTGCCTCTAGACCCACGACTGTCGTCCGGCCAACAACACCAAAATAATTATTCAATTTGCGGACAACACCAGTCAGTCTCATCACAGCAGGTGACGAGACAGCGTATAGGGAGGAGGTTGCGAGGCTGGAGGTCTGATGTACAGAAAATAACCTTGCTCTGAACACAAGGAAAACGAAATAGATGGTCATCAACTTCCGGAAGCTCGACATGGATCCCACCCTCCTCCACATTGGCGGAGAATGTGTGAAGAGGTGTCCACACCTTTTGGCTCCTAGGAGTCCATATGTCGGCTGATCTCACCTGGTCGGGCAACATCACAGCCATTGTCAAGAAAGCTCAGTAGCGGTCGCACTTCCTAAGGGTACTCAGGAAGTACAACCTGAACATTTCCCTGCTGCTGTCTTTCTACAGATCTTCAATTTACAGATCGTCAATTGAGAGCATCCTTGCATACTGCATCACAGTCTTTTGCACATGTTGCTCATTATGTCCTTGATGTCTTTTAAGTGTTTTTTATTTATTGTTTTTATTATCATTGTTGGTTTCTTATTGGTTTTTGTCGATAGGCTATTATTACTAGGACTGTTCTTATTGATTGAGTGCTTACACTGAGGGGAGCCTCTAAATGTCATTGTATGAAAGTACAATAAAAAATTAAGCATTCATTTATTTCCCCAAATGTGAGCATAAAAAGGTAAAAGGGAATTGGGCCCAGAACAGATCCTTGGGGAACCCAGTGATTGACAGCAAAATGTCTGGAGGAGTTGTCATGGATGTTAACAAATTGTGTGCGATTTGAGAGATAGGATTCAAAGCATTTCAGAGCTGAACCCTTACTACAGACCAAACATTTCAATCGACGTAGGTGATAATGATTGGAATGTCTCAAAAAGATTTTAGTTTTGTTTGTAGTTCCAGAGTTCTTTGGCTACTATTTGACTTATAGACTTATAGAGTGGGGATAGGGGGCAACCCTGGCCTGGGCTACTGAGAAAAAGAAGCCGATTTAATCCCCTTAGGGATTACTGAAGCAGTCGGATCAGAATTAACTATCATCTTATGGAGCCAGGGTCCTTCTCAGCATCAAAGGAGATATCAAGTTCTGGTTAGTTTTTGCTGGAAGCAGTAATTATATTTAAAGAATCTACTATGTTATGAAAGGACTGCATAAAAACCGCCTGGTACAGATGAATCAAACTCAACATCTTTTGAACACGTATAGCAAAGGTCGATAGCAAGGGACGTTAGCGAGAATATTGATATCTATACATTAACCCTTAATCGGCCAATGATTCTGTTTGAACCACTCAAAGTATAAGATGTTTATGTCCAAAAGTCGCCACAATCTTTGATATCCAATGGGTGTAGGGATGTAGCAATGCATCCACAGAAATTCCAAGGTCAACTGCATCACTTACCGCAACGCTATTCTATATACGTACGTCATTTCCACCCATGGATCGAGGTGAAAACTAAAAATGGTCACCTATGATGCGCTGTGGTGGGCAGGCTTTATTTCAAAACTCTCACAAACAGTGGGCAAAGAGACCAGGCTCTACTGCCTGTTTCACGTGATTCCCCGCAGCAGGGACTCTGTCAACTCGCTGCGTGAGCCTGGAAAAGGAGTCATGTAACATAGCTGTCTGGTAAACATAACTGTTTACCAGACAGGTGTGGGTTCTGACAACATCAACACACACATATTTATACATGGAGAGTGGCTGAATGATCCAAGCTTTCAGCATGAAGCATGGAGGTGAATGTTTTAAACCACATATTGAAACAACCCGGTAGGTGAACTATACCATAATACATACCCCTACACACATATAAACACACACACAGACAAAAATCATCACACACGCTCAGATCCCCGCACACACACACACACACACACTCATGCACGTCCACAACGGGACAGTAGCTGAACAATCTGAGTTTTAATTCGTCCCGACCTTCCATGACACCATAAATTCGAACCAGAAGCAGAATCGGCCACAAGTTCATTTTGCGAACAAAACAAAGTGAAAGAGTGATATGGCAGGCAAGCATAATGAAATTACTGATAAGTGGTCATATTGGAGCCCTGGATTACTGGCCGCGGGGTCCGACATCGAGAATGTATATGATGGGCTGCTGTTGGTAATTAATTTCTCTGTGTTGGGCAACCCACGGCACGGGGTCAGTATTTTGAATTGTTTATTGTAGCTCTATTCTTGACTGAAATTGGTATTAATCTGATTAGAGAGACTGTAACTTGTGCAGTCCTAACGACTGGTCAATGTACTACCAATTTGATTGGAGGCAGGACTGGCTAAAGGATCAACGTCAGTGATGTGATCGCTACTGCTACAAGGCCTGGCCAGTCGGAGGGGACTGAACTAATATACTATGGTGTTCTGTGTGTGTTTGTGTCATTGGTGTCGTGTGCTTGGGTGTGTACTTGCCACCTGCATCGCTCCGCTTGTGACTTACGGCAGGTTTCCACTGGTGACACAACGCACCCAACACACGCAGCGCAACAAATAAAAAGTGTTGTAGCCATCGTAACATGCTCCACTACGCAGCGCAGCAAATCATTTATTTTTTTATTTTCAGCGCAGCGCAATGCAGGTCGAGGGGGCACGGGCATTTTATTCCGTGATTGACAGGCGTGCTGAGCAATTGGATTGGTGGAGCGGCCATGCTATAGACCGCTGCTATCGAACCGAGCCATGCCCAACTTTATGGAGTAAAAATAAAATTTACAGCAATTTACAGCACCGACCACGGGCGTGCGCGTGAAGTTTGTGAATGTGTGTTCATGTGTGCGTGCGAACCTGCCTGTATCCGCGCAGCTTTGCAGCTATGAAGTCGTTGCCGCCTGCCATTGATCAGAGCTTGCTATACTGGCTGGCCGGGAGCAATTAATTTGTGTGTGTGTGTGCGCGATCGTGCGTGCATTCGCGGAGCTCGGAGAATTGCGCGTTATGCAGCCGTTGCCACTGACCAGAGCTGCTATATATGCTGATTAAAATAAATACTCAGTACTGCGTGGGTTTTCCTGCTTGCGTCTCCTCCACCACCAAAAACATGTTATATAGTTAACCTGCTCCAGTCAGTGCCCCCTAGCCAGCCCTCGGGCGCTGCACGGCTATCCACCACTCCTCAGGGATGGGTTAAATGTGGAGGAAGAATTTCACTGTACATGTATGTATGTGTAAGGGGACACCAGGTCACAGGTCAGCCGGTATAAGCGGCATAGGTGCAGACAGACACAAGAGAGAGGTTAAAGCCATTCAATCATTTATTTATTGATTTCTCTCTGTTTCTTTCTTACTGGCGGCCGGGCTTAGGACACTTTGCAAGTCAGGTTGCGCCTCGGACATATAAAAAAACACAGCAAAGCATAGCACAACACATGGTTAGGAGTCACGCACCCGACGTGCTAAAAAAACAACAACACAGTGCTATTCAATGAGGACTAACAATAAAAGCACTAAATACACATATCACTACACGCACACCGCACTCTACGACACACGCCCCTATCTAAGCCGGGTTGAAGCAACACCCCGATCTTAACGCCTGATTGGTTAACCGGCACTAGTTGTAATAGCTTGGGAGCCGCCGGGGCTGCTGTTAGGCAAATGTGTCCCCCCACCCTCACACGCTGGTGCCAATAGTTGGTTGGTCCTGTGCTAGCTCAGCTGTCCTGGCAACCTATCTAATATTATTTATTTATTTATTTTATCTGAAAAGAACGGGGAGATAATGAAAAGAGAACGTAATCATAAAGTGAAGGGGAAGTGTAGGTATCATTACGTGGTAAAGAAGGATAATAAATGAAGAAATACATGAATAAGTGACATGACCCACGGCGTCCACCTCCTCTGTTGGCAGCGTCAAAAACAAGCCGATGCTCCGCGTGGTCGACGCAGTCCTGCGTCTGCCGTTCCCGTCCCGGGAGTTTAGTGGTGTACAGAGCTGCCAACGCCTTGTTCGTGCACAACTGTCCGGTCCTAATTTGTGAGTAACCGACGTCAGTGTTACACACACACCCACATATACGGGAGCAGGCTACGTCTGCAGGCAGCAGGGGCTACGTCTGCAGGGAGCGGAGGCTACGTCTGCAGGGAGCGGAGGCTACGTCTGCAGGGAGCTGACGCTACGTCTGCAGGGAGCAGGCGCTGCGTCCGCAGAAAAGAGAAAGAGAGAGACAGATAAAAGATATCGAGAGAAAGAGAGAGAATATTAAGAGCGAGAGAGAGATTTGGTTAAAAAAACCGAGCTAGATAGAGGGAGAAAGAGAGAGAGAATATTATTAAGAGAGAGAGATTTGCTAAAAGACACCGAGATAGATAGAGAGAGAAAGAGAGAGAGACAGCGTTATTTTTCCCGACGCTCATGAGTCACATATGACGCGGCCCTGTGATGTGTTCACAACAGCGACATGTCCAATAAATCCGTCGTTGGGTTCTAATGTTCTAATTTATAAACATATGCTATTATAATTACTACTGTTATTATTATTATTATTATTGTTATTATTATTATTATTATTATTATTAATATTATTACTATTATTGTAATGTAAATAAAATACAGAAACTAGATGCGTGGGGAGTTTCATTATATTTATGGAAGTATATTCAAGCATCTTTATCTTATAAATATTTGTTTAAACATCGTCAAGGAGGAAATGCGTCCCACACGGACCGTACAGAAGTGTGTTTGTTTATTATTATTATTATTATTATTATTATTATTATTATACATTATTATTGTTATTATTATTATTATTATTATTATTATTATGTTAGGAATAATTTCGAAAGATATGCTGAGGCCTATACTTCCGCGTGTGACCAATCCTCTACAGGCCAAACTCTGCTGCGGACTGGCTCTATTAATTGTTTTTTTTTTTTTTTTCAAGTATTTTTATTGAGAGCACATCAAGATCAGTGAGTTTCAAATGAAG
>OMKY01180954.1:0-11890 GCA_900302395.1 Bregmaceros cantori
ACTAACAACTATTTGCTGCAGTTCGCTATTTACTCCCGCTGTGCCATTTTTTTTAAGTTTGGGTCATTTTTAAAATGTTTTGCAATGCATTATGGGTTATATTGCTTAGTCTAGGGTACATCCGATGCTCACTACTTTTTGTGGTGTATTGTGGGATACTTTCAGTGCACTATATAGGGTACATGGAGAATTCGGACACCCCTACAAAATGGCGTGTGCCCCATATAGTGCACTGTATGGGGGATAAGGAGCGATTTCGGACACAGCCTTCTTGTAATTATTATTATGATTCACTTTCCAGCAAAAAAACAAAAAACTAAACACAGTTGTCACATGCTTTGATCAACGCAAGTGAGAGGCCAAATGAATAAATATAAATAATAATAATAAAAAAGGAAAATACTGTAGTGAAACTGTAGTGTTGGTTAGGACCAGGGGAAGTCCGAAATCTCTCCTTATCCCCTATTACCCTTTACTTGAGTAGATATTTGCATCAGTACATGGTAGTCTTACTGAAGTTGTATTTTACAAATGTATTTTACTTTTACTCAAGTAAGAAATCTGGGTACTTTCGCCATCTCTGGCCCTGGTGTTGTCTGGTACGCATGATATTTTAAACTAGCCTTGTGCATTCATCTCAACTGCTATAGTCCCAAAAAATGACATGAAGAAAGATTTGGGGCAAATCTATCGACCTGGTCAGAAGTTATGGACCAAACAAAAAAATAAGGCATCTTGAATCGAGCCATCATGAAACAGTTGGCTTCCAAAATCTTATCAGTTCATGAACCTACCCTAGAGCATTAACACTCCGAATCTGAAACAAATGCATCGGTTCAAATCCATCCGTTCAAAAGTTATTACTGTAGTGAATGGTGCTGCCGCGGCTGAGGTGCCGCGGGGCATGCTGGGATTGAAACCATGAGTGACTGAGCTGTCGCTTGCGGAGGGGTATAAGTACAATCTAGATGATGCTTGGGAAGTAGCCAGGACGGCCTCTTGTCGAACGTCATCCAGACGTGCCTTCCCCGGCTACACTTGCCCGCTCCTCCGAATGGAGGCGCCCCAACCATTACATTGGTGTCAGAAGTGGGATTGGGCGCTCGGTCAGATGGTGGGGTCTGTGGACGAGGAGTGGGACAGAGATTTGGCTCCCGAGGACGGTAGCCTTGTGGGAGAGGGGCAGTGGTATAGGTACGATCTGGATGATGCTTGGGAAGTAGCCAGGCCGGCCTCTTGTCGAACGTCATCCAGACGTGCCTTCCCCGGTTACACTTGCCTGCCTCCTCCTGGTGGAGTGGAGGCGCCCCAACCATTACAATACGTTACATGGAATGCTCTGCATTCCATATAAAACACTGTGGCAGCAACGCTGATAAAAGTATTATTTTCCTATTTGGTGCGACCACAATATATTGTGGGATATAGTATATAGAGTAGTGACGATTCAATGTACATCACATTTTGCGCTGTACTGTGGGATATTTTGAATTCACTTTATCAGGTACATGCATCTTCACTACATATTCAAACACCACTACAAAATAGCGTATCTACAAAGTAGTGCACTATATAGTGAGTAGGGAGCGATTTCCGACCCTGCTGGACGAGTCCACGAACCCACTAGCTGCAATAAAGCTCACCAGTGGATCTGCTATCCTGTACCCACCAGTCACCGTGACTTCTAAGCATTTTGTTTTTTCTTACAGAGATGAAGTGGAGACCTCTGACTGTATAACATTACGCAACCATTTTTTTTTTTGTTTTCCTGTTTTGTTCATTCTATAACTACGTTTGGGACAGAGTTACCTTTTGGCTTAGATTAAAAAAAGAAACTGAATCAAATTAGTAACAAATGATCTTCTATAAACTGCAGACACACGATATAGCCCAGAACTACCCTGATTTAAAATTAATTGAATTATTTAGAATACCTGAGGTTATTTGTTGAAATTCATGAATTTTTAAATCCAAAAACAATTACCCATTAGATTACTTTTTGCAGGATGATTTTAGGCCATATTAGAAATCTACAGGTCATAGCAAAATTTTAAGATTTAAACGTTCAGGAATGTTTTTTTACTTTTTAAACAGGAATCGAAAAGTGTATGCAAAGCATGAGAATAAATACCAATATTTGCATGACGTGTAGGTCCATGGCTTTCCATGTAAGTAAAACAATACCTTAATTAATTTAAATTTTAGTCAAGTATCGTATCTCGGTAATCATCGTTCAACAGTCCATAGTGTGGATTGTGGAGTGTTTAAAAATGCAATGCAGTTTTTAGCCACGTGGTGGCAGTAAGCACTGTGCCCTGTCATCTTCATTGGGAGCGTTGAGTTTGATGAAAAAATAATGACTGTGGATTCGCACATCAAACACTGCCTTCATTTTTTGTTTTATTGTTTTTTTTATTATTAATAAGTGTGAAATATATTCATACAGCCTAAGTCGTTTTTTTTAAGCAGCTTGTTTCATTAGCGATGCATGCATTCGAGCGGATCGTTTGCAAACGACACACCACAATCAAAGCGGCCAATCTAAAAAATATATATTTGTTGATATCCATTCATCAAAAAAGCAGCATTTTGTCAACTTATAATAATTCATTGATGGTAAGCCCGTCGTTTTGTCAAAAATGGATAACGTGTGAGGTAGTGGCTGGGTGATGCCTAAATAGGGGGAACGGATTGTTTTATGAAATGTGTTTAATCGGCCGTCGTTTTGACACCGACTTCCCTGTGGGAGAGATCGCTGCCAATGATGAAGATACTTTAATCAATATCCTATAGACGAGTTCGGGGGGTACTTCCGGTCTCTGAACGTCACTTCCGGCGTCATTTAGTGGCGTGTATTTCACTATTTTTCAACATGTCTATTCGGGGGGAGCACACACCTACAGGGTTTTTTTTTAAATTGTGGTGGTAACTTGCGGTGTGCTATTCCTCACCCAAATGTTATCATGCGGATCTGTGACCTACAAACATATGATTTAATAATCAGTTCAACCCGTTCCATTTTCTCATTCCTTTTGGAATTACTAGTAGAAGCAGCCAGCCTATTGGTCCAGAAGAACATCTGACCACTAGCTGAGTAACTTCAAGTAGGATATTGACTGTATTTCATCAATATTTACAAAAAGGTTAACGAAGCAAGGGGAGTGATGTGTAACTGGTCACAGACTGACATCTAGTGGTCGGATTTTGAACTGGTGTGCGTATTGTGTGTTTTTGTGTCCACGTACCGCGGCGTTCTACCAGACTTTATATACATACATACATATAGGCACCGGAAGTGACCTGCAGAAGCGCGGGACAAAATGACTCCCCGCAGTGTTTCACACGTAAACTCGGTTCACATTTCTGGGGCAAATTTAATATACACACGTGGACACTCTTTGACGTTCTATTGAATCCTATATTTGTACTGGTCTGAACTGTCTTTGTGACTCATTGTGATGTCATCTACACATCCCCTCGCTGTCTAATAAGACACGAGGGAACTCCGTGTTCTGCTCTCTTCTGTGTCTAGCTGTTGACAATAAAGGAGCATTTTTGACAGAGATTGGTTTCCTCATTCCACACATACCTCTACAATCCCCTGATTTATTATAATGATTATCATTATTATTACCTGCGCCGGGACGGAGCCGGTTATGTTTTTGGTCGCGTTGGTTTGTCCCCTGTGATTCAATTTTGGTGCATTTCTGTAGCCTATAAGTAACATAATAATCGTTGACATCAGTGATTAAGCGCATGCGCAGTGAACAAACCAGAGCTAACCTGCAAACAACAGCTACTGACTGCACTCCGGCAAGAAAAAATAACCAGTATGATTAACGCTGTCTGCTGTCGTTGTTGAATGAACAAATGAATTTAAAAAATACTCTTAGAACACTTTGATAACGGGTTGCCACACATACTGCTAGCACTAGCAGTACCATGTTTATGTACCACTACGGCGCAGGTTTGCAATCTCTGGGTGCTTCTAGTTAATTCATTTTTTGGGGGAAGGGGGTTGGGGGGCACAAGCGCCGTTTTTCATTATTTATTGCGAGAGATCGTGACAGGATTAAATCGGAAACTGGGATGAAGTGTCTGGGGGAGACATTGCAGAAAGGACAGAGTACAGGCACATGTTCTGAAATTCTGACGCATTTTCCTTACTGCCACAAGAAGTGTCATTACCTGCCACTGTGTCGATTTTGAAACGATATTTATGTGTGATCACCAGAGAGAATACAGTGTCCAACCCTAAACTCTGTCCTTGTGTAAGCCACGTAGCGCTTAAAGTGAGGCTGTAAACGCCTCCCAGGCATACGACGTCGCATGGTATCACATGGCCAAACAACGCTGGCAGAAAATCGTCATCGACGGGAGACGCCGAACCGCCATTGATGGACAAGGTACGGTAATGTAAGGTCATTTCCTCTCTTTCATTTCTCCACTCCTCTGTGTTTTGTCTGACAATGGCACACAGGTGATGGTTGGGTTACGCTTATAGACTGTATATAAAAATGGACACCGCATTCGTTTTGATGTCCGTGCCTACTCCCGGGTTGCTATGGGCCTCAGGCTGGTGGAGCCTAGTCTCAGAATACCGAGTCCTATGGGAATTCCAATACAAATATCCCAATCTTAGCAGCCTGTTTTAAGCTACTTAAAGATCTTTCCTAATTAATCTTTTAATGTACATTGCCGGATTCATTATTTGTGTGAGGGGGGAGTCATAATTTCACAAACGCGTCAGATTTGGCATTAATATTTTTTATTTCAGCTCCCATAGGATCTCATTTATTCTGACAGTACCACAGGAAGAAGTCGTGTGTGGGGTGTCTCTCTCTCATATACTGTATAGCTCTCTCTATCTCTCCTTGTCCCGGATATACGGGTACTTTCAACAATGGCAGCGCGCAGTCGGCGGCACAATCTGAGTTCGTTCACAGCAATGGGATGACGTCATGCACACTGTGTCCACTTTCTATACAGTCTATGGTTACGTTGTTTGTAGAATCTTCTGCACTTTGCATAATGGTAGAGCTTAGGACAGTCACAAGAGCAAATTTTGCTGGACGATAAATTGGCCAAGAAATTATTGAGATAATTGATAATATTGTTGTTTTGTCACTTTCAAACATATAATGAGAATAAAATGAAAATGCAACATAATCTCAATATGGGGCCAATTGCAATGGGGCTAGTATACAGCAGCTATACATCATTAAAGTTGGGGTGACATCCTGTGTGTATGAAATTGTCAAAAATGTGATATTTTGCATGTAAAAAAAAGAGAGAGAGACCACAGCTGTCAGAGTGAGGATTGGAACTCTGCTTTATAAGAACGCAGAACTTGCTGGACCCATTCAATCACCTCCCGAACGGACTTATTGGACCGCAAATCGCATGGTCAATCAGCGGGCCAGGAGTGTGTTCTGACAAAATTTGCAGCCTCCACGGCGGATATCTGCGGAGGATATCTCGCCGTGCCAAATGTTCGAATCGTTTTCATTGCCGTGTAACGCACACACACTTGTGCATTTTCCATGGGGGGTGCATTTTCACCGGAACGCTGCCCGCTGATTTATCTGAGGTTTTTTGTGTCACGAACACAATAATGTGCACGCACATACGTGTGTGTGTACTATTTCGACATTGTATGCCATGTAAATAGAACCAATATGCAATATTATCGGGGTTTGGCCATTCGTTTAAATTGTTTGATGCACTTCCACGCTAATACTTTACTGTACTGTTTATGTACTGTACTAGTATTACCACACCAATGAAGAAAATTTGTGACGTCACAAATTCCACAATTTCAAAACTAACCGAGTTCTGGGAGGATCTCAAAATGCCCACTGGAGGCAAATATGTTGTTTTGTTTGTTTATAACATATATATATATATATATATATAAACACAAGAATAATTTCATCGTTACTCATCGAGGTCCAGTGCTTTTGGTCGGAGCCCTACCTCTCGCCTAACTTTTCTAGCCTTTAATAATAAATCTGAAGATTCTAAATGTGATTGTTTCCGCATAAATCACATGCAATATGCAGCTGTATGCCTTACATAACAAAGTTTCATGTCAATTTGTATTTTTATATCTGTATATGGAATTATTTATCATATCTCATTACATGGAAGACTTTTACAATGGACTTTGTATCAATCTGTAGGGCAGGAGACGGAACACAAGCTTTGAGGAGAGAGTCTGGAAAAACAGACGTCTTGTCCAATACATCAACTTAGCCACCAGAGGTCAGCAATATAGATTTCATCCTCTGTGACGATACATTGGCTGTGTCCTAAATCGTTCTCTATCCCCTACTCCCTACCCCCATATAGTGCACTCACTTATAGTGCACTCAACAGCAACGGCCGAGATTTCGGACACTAGAGTTGGCGCTGTTGAAAACCATTAGAAAATATAATTATAAAAAATCTAATATAATAATCTAATAAAATTCAACAATCATCAGAAAAAGTTGTGGTCTGTCGCTATTTACTCCCGCCGCGCCATTTTATTTAAGTTTAGGTCATCTTTAAAACATCTCACAGTGCATTATGTGTATTGTGTATTGCCTCGTCTAGGGTACATCCGATGCTCACTACTTTTTGTGGTGCATTGTGGGATACATTCAGTGCACCCCAGAACTAGCCCGTGCTAAATTTGCATTTCAGGTTTGAATAGACAAGTTTAATACCAAAACGTTTATTCATGTCCCGCGCTTCTGCAGGTCACTTCCGGTGCCTATATGTATATACAGTCTGGTAGAAGGCCGTGGTACGTGGACACAAAAACACACAAAACGCACACTAGTTCAAAATCCGACCACTAGATGTCGGTCTGAGACCAGTTACACATCACGCTCCTTGCTTCGCTAACCTTTTTGTATAAATATTGACGAAATACAGTTAAAATCCTACTTAAAGTTACTCACCGAGTGCTCACATGTTCGTCTGGACCAATAGGCTGGCTGCTTCTACTAGTAATTCCAAAAAGAATGAGACAATGGAACGTGTCAAACTGATTATTAAATCATGCATTCGTGGGTCACATATCCGCACGATAACATTTGGGTGAGGAATAGCACACCGCAAGTTATCACCACAATTTTTAAATAACCCTGTAGGTGTGTGCTACCACCAAATAGACATGTTGAAAAATAGACAAATACACGGCAAGTAAATTACACCGGGAGTGGCGTTCAAACTTCCCTTTCAACAAATATGGCGCTGAAATTTGCAAATGCGCCAACATTCAATCATCACTGCACCCATAATTTGGTACGAGAAAGGGCGGGAGTGACAAGGAAAACAAATCAGTCAAATCATATTGTAATGTTTTCTAGATTAATCATGGCACATCAATGCTGTAGTAACAGATTTAGTATGTTTGAGTCTGGTTGTGTTGTAATTTATAAGTCTTCCAAACTACCACCAAATCAGACCGTTGGAGGCAAAACGACGCACCAATCAAAGTTCTGTCATCATCCTCGTCTGCTCAAGTTCAAGCATCGACCCTGATTGGCCCAGACCAAGAAACCGTGCAAGGGTTTGCATACCCTCTCCGGCTTTTCTGCAATGTCTCCCCTCTGCAATGACTCTTCATCCCAGTTTCTGATTTAATCCTGTCACTATCTCTCTCAATAAAGAACGAAAAATGCATGAATCCAAAAAATAACTTAAAAAAAAAGAATTGATGACCTGACCTATTTTTGGACACATCCTGGAGAGTTAAATTTAATATTAATATATGTCTGTTCACTTTTTAAAACGTATTTTGAAGTTATTACACGTTATTACATTTTTTTGAATTTTTATTGTATTTTGTCTGCTGTCCGTTGGCTGGTGTGTTTTGGACGTTATTCTTTTGTCTTTAATGTGGCTGTCTTCCCTATTTTCAATCAATTCATTAATTCGTTGAGTTGGACAAAAATGAGTGACCTATGGGTCCACATTCGGACTTTTCTTCGATCCATTCTTCGCTTTAAGTAGGCGTACAGGCGTTGCGATGTCGAACTGTGGGCGCTGGGGGGCGCCCGGCGAGCTGGCTCCGCTCCGCCCCCCGGCCGCCGACAGCAGGTAGACGCTCAATGAGCTCCCATGGGAGACGGAGCCTGGAAGGTACACCAACGGGGAGTTTAACGTCCGACGTCCCCCTCCTCCTTATGTTTCAATCCGCTACCCTTTGACAAACGTCAAAAATAAGTTACGGAAACCGCCTTCACGGATTGTCTTGTTGGTGTGATAGCTGAGATTTCCGGCGCGTATGTTTCATTTTTTTGTAATCGTATACTCATGTTTCGATTGCACTACTATACTATCACCGCTAACGTCCAACTTTGCTGAACTTTTTCTTTGGAGTGGGGTGATCGACCGACACGTTTCGACGGATCTACTGTGAAACGCCTGGCAACTTCATGGACTACGGGGATCGGATGCGACGCGAAGTGGATTCATTCATGTCACAAGGCGCCTGTATTTTTAAACCCAGTTCCCCCCATCTCAATGCGGTTACGAGCTCCCAAAACCTGGTGGACCCGCTTAGTTTACGCGTAGTTGGAAGTTGTTTGTATGCGGTATTAGAAGTGTTTCACTAGTATTACGAGTCGACGTGCTCGGCGTTGGACAGCGTGTACCGCGACCACCTGGCTTGTATTGGCGACCTTTGAAGTTCAAGTCGTCGCTATTCGCCTCCCCTTCTCCCACTCTCTCCCTCTCTCTCTTACTATCTCTCTCACCTCTCTCTCTCTCTCCAGCCCCCTTCTTTCCACCTCTCCGGGCGCCCCTAGCGCGTTTGACGTGCGCGCATGCAACCTGTTGCTGACGCCCCCACGGACGCTCCGTTTATTTTTCATTATCCCACTTTTCGATATCGTTCGATACTTAGAATCAACTCGCTGGCGTTTATACCCGGCCATTGCGCGTGTGTGTGTCTGTGTGTGCTGGTGCGGGGAGAGAAGATTGGGAGGTATGTTGAGCGTTGCACTTGCACACCACGCGTGTTATGAAACGTGTCTTGTCCGGGTGCCAGTGGGTTTGAATGACTGGCACTGTAGGCCCAGCGTGGGTACGCCGAACCCGTGCACAGATCCAAACTCTGTGTCCTTACTGGATGTGCGCGTCTTGTAGTTTACGCGCCGCGTGTTCCGTGCAAATCACGAAAATCTGCACCGCGACTTGGGCTGTGATTTGCAAGTGATTACCGGATTCCCCCCCCACCCCTGGACGGATATCATGTCAGGCCACCGATTCATCATGGAGCTACTTTGCCCGTAAAACTCCCGATTGGACGTATCACCGCGCTTTGGACCCAAAACAAGCTCTACCCGAAACACGTCAGAGTTGATGGTTTGGGTGGCTTGGAATCATCTGTTGCAATCCCGAATTGCGGCTGGAAGCTCTACGATGCGCGCCACGAGTCCACGGGGTTCTGGAAGAATATGAGGACAACTCACCGACTTATTATGGCACTCCACTGTTCCTAAACTCTCGGATTTGGACCTATTGCGCGGAACGTTTCATAGCCATCCCAAAGTGTTGGAACCAGGTTGCGTCTGGAAGCTTGGAGTTCGACAATGCTGGGCTCGAATTTAATAATGATTTGGAAAAATATTCACAGGGTGTCAATAAGAAACCCTTAAAGTTGCAGTACGCAAGTTTTTGTAATAATACCATTTATATAGAGATATATTTTTGTAAAATCAAATGTATATTTTTATTTAGAAAAAATGTGCACAAAATGATAGTGGATTGATAGATGTCTGGAATATTCTTGTATTTGGATTTGTTCTGGAGTACACTACCTCCTTTCACCCCACTAATCACAGCACACGTATGCATTGTGTATCAGCATGCACAAACGCATGGAAGCACTTTGCCGCCATCTATTGGAAAGCAAATATTACTGCAGCCAGTTACATAGATTGCACCTTTAATTCCTCCAGGACGGATTGACAGAACACTTCTAAGCACCAACCTTAGAGACTTGAGACAACGCTTGGGATTTTTTTCTATACATTTCTATACATCTGTAGGAACTTCGGGTTGTGGTCGGAAAGTTTGAGCTCCACAATGCGCGGGTCCCAGAGTCCGCTGCGGCAGCCCGAGAAGCAATGACCGTTTCCCAGCGGAGGAGGCTGGGGGCCAGCCCGGGGCCGTGGTGGCTTCTGTTGGCGTTCGGCTGGTTGGTGTTTGGCTACCCGGGCGTGGAGATGGTGGCAGCCGCCGCGGACACCCCAAGTTCCACTCCCCGGGCGGTCATTAGGGTGACGCTGATCAAACACGAACTGCTGCCCCCCTCCATAATGCCGCCAGCGGCCACGGTGACCAAGCCCATCATCCTGGAGGGGCAGTTTGTGGGTGGCAGTGCTGGTTACGCGGAAGGGAAACTCATGCAGGTAAGAGTCCCCCACACCTGACTGTGTCGCTGGTCATGCTCTGCAGAAATGTTCCACACCACTGAACGTCTCTCCATCTCTCATTCTGTTATGTCCACATTGTGGTGAATGGATTAGCGGGTAGCTACATGTGGTCTTGAATCAGCAAGAGGCTAAGCTCCGTCCATTGCCGAGTGTCTACTGTCAGTATATATTGTAACGAAAGGCTGTCCCCTCGTGGAGGAGCTGGGAATAGAGGAACTTACATCGGCAATAGGCCGAGGTTCGTTCGGAATCTATTTAAGGGCCGCGCTGGTACATGCTGAGACACCAACGGTGTCAGACCAGCATGCACCGCGCCGGTGCATCTCATTAGAATATATACAGTATGCCGTCAATGGTACGGCAATGTTGCTCATGGCTCCCTCTCAAGTTGCCTGCTGGTCCACCTTCCCGTAGCACGCATATCAGCCGTCTCCCGGCTCTGATTGTGCACAACTTTGGGGGCTATCACCTACCACGATGCTCAGATTGTCATGAGTGAGAAGAAAGGACACACACATGTGTGGACAAGCTTGCAGAAACCAACTGGTCTTGACCCGTTTCTGTGAGAATTTGTGAAGTTAGCTGCCATTTGGAAGTAGTTCAATAGTTGTGTGTGCAATGGCTGTTTGGCTGTGTGTAATTAGCTTTTTCATAATTAACATCACAAAATAATTCATTCAGACAATGCTGCGTCAGTGAATTTTTATTACTACGCCTGAAAACATGGAGAACATGGACTTGATGACAACCCTTCACATGAATGGCTTGATGAGGTGATTGGGAAGTAAGACGTGTTGTGGAGTATGTATTATCGACGCGTCCCGTCAAGGTTTTAATATAAACAAAGCATTCCACACACATGGAACAGTGTGCACAAACGCGGGCGCCGTTTCTCAACAAGGCTGTTTTGGGGTATCCTAGACAAATGTGCATGCACACCCATGGCTGGAATGGGCATATCTGAAGAGCCTGGCATTAAAAGTGATTGCAGGAGAATGTAGAAAATTGTAATCAGTTTCAATCTTTCTAGAGCAGTGGTTTGCCAATTGTGGTACGCGTACCACACACTGGTGGTACGCGGGATTACATCATAGAATTAAAGATTTGTGAGCTGAAGTTGAACTTATTTTCTTAAAGGTTATTAAATAAGTAAACAACTATGATGGTACTTGCTGAATAGTTTTCTCAGGTGGTATTTGATATCCATGCTCTGGGGCATGATATCCTCTTCTTTATAGTGTAAAGGTACTTTATTTAGTCACATACGTATGCATACAACAACTCTTCATCTGCATTTAACCCATCCCTGAGGAGCAGTGGGAAGCCGCGGGACAGCGCCTGGGGGCCAACTTCAGATTCTCAACCAGTGCCTTGGCCACGGGCACTGTTTGTAGGTGCTTAACTACATTTCTTTTTCAAATAGTTGTGTTCAGATATCATTTGAGGGGTGGGGGGGG
>OMKY01180971.1:0-14638 GCA_900302395.1 Bregmaceros cantori
TAACCTGAAGCTATCTTCGACTACAGGATCGACCTCTTCCACCTCCGGATCGGGCTCGTCGGTCACGGACCACCTCCCGGAGATGAGTACTCACACCAAGACTTTTTAATATGAATATTTATTATTACTGTGTCCAGAGACTCGCTTTACCTGTACACTGGTGTTTTGTTTATCTTTTTGCACAGTGTGTGCTGCGAATGTTTTGTGTTTGATCCTTGATTTACTGTATCAAACGGATGACCCGGAGAGGCATCCAACCTTTTCTCTGACTGAGTCCATATTCATTCATATTAGCTATACGAATCACAACACAACTATCTTTTTAGTATATTTCCAGTTTGTTAAGCAACTTATCTTGGGATAATTGAATGAATGAATTTATGTTATTTAGGTACAGACAGTGCAGAGCCATTAAACATTGCAACATGATACAAGAAACAAGAGAAGGTGAGTATTTAATTGTGACATGAGACATGAAGCGAGAGAATATGGGTTTACCTACGGGCTTAGCGGGACTGCTAAATTTCACCCAGCTGTCTGTTTTGAATCCTGGGCAGTTGTCACTTATTACTATTGTTACCTGCGCCATGAAGCAGGTTATGTTTTTGATCGCGTTGGTTTGTCTGTCCCCAGGATAAATGAAAAAGTTGTGCACGGATCTAGATGAAATTTTGTACAGTTGTTGGAAATGACATACAGAAGAATTGATTAAATGCTGGTACATTTCTGTAGCCTATAAGTAACATAATCATACTACAACAACTTACCGATAGATCGCTGGGCACTTACCGAGGTCACGTGACCAGACTTCCGGGTCGCAGGGGCCGCTGTGAAATGTAGTTGGCATGTTAGCCGGTGGCGTCAATCACAATCGCGCTACTTAAGCACTTGCATTGATAATGCTGCTAGAACTGAAAGTATACATTTTTTGTATCACAACGCGCAGGTTTGCATTCTCTGAGTGCTTCTAGTTATAAATATTATTATTTTCGTTATTTTCATTTTTATTTTGCTACTGCCAGTCTGTGGCCAGAGCAGCCATGATAATCTTGTGGGCTTAGTACTGGCAGACCTGCCTGGAAAAGAGATAGAGCTTGTTCCATTGTTTAGGTCTTTTGAACGTCAGACTGTTTCGCCCAAGAGCAGTTGATTTCTGTGGTAGGGCTAGGTCCCCCTCGTGCCAATTAAACACAATCTATTCTTTTCGTCTTTTTTATTGATGTATGTGTGTGTTCTTCTGTGTGTATTTATGAGTGTTCCACAGCGGCGGAATCATTACAACCCACTGATCTATTCGGCAGCCGTCTTCATCTGCCTCGACAGGGCCAGACTGAGTGTGTGTGTGTTTGTCAATCTCCCCTCCTTTGAGGATCAGGCTTGCTAAACAGCTGCTGCCCTCCAAGCCAATTAGAAGCATCTGCCCACACTGCCAAAGCAACCCACCCCCACCCGCTTGACCTAGCCTCCCCTCCCCACTCACCAAACGTCCAGACCAGGGTCTCAACTGCTAGCAGCTGGCCACTCTGCTGGTGCTAGGATGTTGACAACTTGACAGAGGAAATGTCTCTGATATTGGCCCTAGAGAGATTCATCAGGATTTTCCCAAAATTTAGAAAAATCATAGGAGTGAAAAATATTCTGAAGAAAAAACAACAACAATCGATTCCACGACAGGCTATTATTTCTATTATTTCCATACAGGTTAAAGTGATTTTGTTCACAGACAGAAAATGAAAAAACATATGCCACTGAAAACATACCTTTACGTTGGTGTAAGTATACATATCTGTATAAATATTAAATATTATATTTAATAACTTGTCACTGGTGGCTGCTCATACATTGTGCTTATAAAAGTCTAAGTATACAGGGTTTACACTTCAATCTACAATGTTTAAGCCAGGGGTTTAAATAATTCAGCTGCAGCACCAAGATACATTGGATCTCCCATAAAATGTCATACAAGCAATTTATATATTTTTAATTTGGTGCACAGCTTTGTTATGCAGAGTCTTGCCAAGGCATCCACACTGCCCCACAAAATGAGGGGAGTCCATGCCTTCTCGACACTTCTGGTCAGGCGCCTCATTCTTCTCAGATGGAAGGACACCTCTGCCCCGTCTTTAACAGCCTGGAAAAAGGAAGTTTACTCATGTGTCAAACCGGAAAAACTGAGATTCTGGTTGCAAGGCGCCCTAGCCCCCTGGCTTTTACACTACTTGGAGACCCCTTCAGGATGCCCTCCAGACAGAGTGAAACCAGCCCACTAAATATGTTCTTTTCTTCCTAGAAGTCATAGATTGAAACCTACACTCTGGGCTTTTTTGACACTTTATGTTGATAATCTGTCCCCCACCCTCCTATTTTGTTTGTGTGTTTGGTGCTGGAATGAATGAATGTTTCCTGTTGTGTTATTGTTTTTTCCTTTTTTTTTTTCAATGAGAAAAAATTGGGTGATCTCGCCCATTAATTAACATCATTATCCATCTCTTGGGATGCATACCTGTATAGTTGATTGACTTTTACTGGGGACAAGTGATCCCCTAATAAACATCCTTGCAACCTGTCTTGTATAAATACACACACACACATTTTAGTCTCACGTCATTATTATATCCCCAAAACGTGGAGCGCCTGGGATGTAATGGTTTTGCATTGGCCGTTGCCAGCTCCGCTGCAGATCTTCTATGACATCACAGCCACTTTCACTGACTGCTAGCATGTAATATAACATCAGAGCAAGATTCAAGATTCATTTTAATTCGCCATATTGCATATACCAGTACATGACAGCAGTACACACACACACACACACATGGAATTTTAGTTGGGCATGCATCAACGCTCTCAATATCGACAGATAGTGAGCAAGTTCAAAAACAAAAGAAGAAAACCACGTAAGTTATGAAGTGGCACCGATCGTCAACAAAAGAAGAAGAAGATGCTTCTATCGCGTTTCGGGGATAACCCTTTTGCAATTGCCGCTGACTGCATACTTCTAGTTTGTATGATTGAACATGATCGTGTCATATTACACACAGGGCTTTGAACCGGTTCAAACCGGGAACTTTTTGTACTTTGCGGGGAACAGAAACAAAACTTAACAGAAACGTTCTTATTTTTTATGTTCTGGAACAGGAACACCTATTTTAAAATAATGGTAACCGGTTAATACCGGTTTTATTTCGTTCCTCAATGTTTTCATTGAAAGACGGTGCAGCAGTCCGGTGACCGCTGCTCCACCAGTGTCTGCCACCGCGTGCCTTCCCAGCCCCCTGTCTCCATCGCCAAGGCTTGAAAACGAAATTATTTTTTTAAAAGTTCCATTCCGAACGGTTCAGGCAGGCCTATGTTTAACGTTTTCGTTCTCGGAACCATTCCGCCACCAAAATATCGGCCCTGAACCGGTTCAGAACACAACAATTTTGTTCATTCTTAAAGTTTATATTGTGCAATGTTAAGTTTAGATATAGTTAATACAAAATATATTTGCTGGACATTCAAACTTCACTACAACTGTATTAATGTGAAACCAGGTTTAAAACGCCATTACATTTGCTTCCTCGTCTGTCCACAAGATGGAGCCCCAGACACATTGGGCTTGATGACTGACAGTGGAAGTTGGATGAATGCACAACCGGAAATAGTCTCCCAGACATAGGAAATGTTCAAATATTTAGAGAACAGAAAAAAAGTTTTTAACCGGTTTTGTTCCGTTTCTGTTCCGGAACAGTTGAAGAAATCTTTTTTCATTTCCGTTTCCGCTCCTCATAAAATTCCATAAAATTCTGTTTGTTTTCGGTTTTCGTTCTCGTTCCTTGAAGCAGTTCGCGCTCGGCAGCGCCCATCGCGCTGCCGAGTGCCCTGCACGGCACGGCTGTCCAGTGTCTACTGTGTCGCCAGTCTCTGCCGCTGTACGCCTTCCCTTCTCAGCCGTGCCCGCAGCGAGCGTCATCTTGAATTGAAACACAGTGTTTCAGCTGATAGGAACTAAATTAACCGCTCCAGGAACAATATTTATTTTTGTTCAAACAAGTTCGGGAACGTAAATTTATTGATGGAACTCATAACCGGAAACTTCTGGTTCTTTTTTCCGAACCAATTGGGAAAAAAATATTGCTTCAAAGCCTTGGTTACACCTTATATGATTATCTGTCAATGTGTGATTAATTCTGCCTGTGGGCATGTGTGTGTGTGTGTGTGTGTGTGTTGTATTGTATTGCATAGTTTATTCCAGATGGGCTTTCTTTCACAGCATTGATTAGTTAGGGAACACAATGTGTCTCCTTGCTTTGTCATCCCAATGCTGACGCCACAAGAGGTGAAAGAGTGTATTGATTGAGGTGAGACTGAGAAGAAACACTCTAGTGTAGAGTGGCACAACAAATACAAAGATGCACAACTACACACATACACACACACACACACACACACACACACACACACACACTGGTTGTCTTCAACCACCACACATCACATTGTTGTTTGACTTGATGAAATTTGTCGAGTCTTTCCAGTAAAATGGCTCATGTCAAGTCAATCAAGTTCATGTCCAATTCATGTTTGGGTCTTTGGACAATTTGTCAAGCACGTGATTGCAATTTGGGATTTGTCAAGCATAATTTTTTGTGACTCCAGTCCAAGTCCAAGTGTCTCCAGACAGTTCCCACCTCTGGAATCTACTCAGCGGCACCCATGATGCATCAGGGCGGCAACTACGAATCACGTGATGGAGCCACCCAAACCTAAATCTACATCGCTGCACTATTCTAAATACCCAGACAGGCCATACCTCATTTTGCTCCAAAACTAATATTATTTACCGTCTGTAACATTTACGGGGTTGCCTGTTCACCACGACCAGATAGCTGAAGACCAGAAAGGTTGGTGGTTCAAATCCTGGCTCTGACAGTCTACATACCACTGAACCCCAAATTGCTCCCATCAGCACCTTCCATGGCAGCCGCCGCCATTGGTGTGAGAATGTACTACATTTTTTTTGTCAAGTTATTTTTTGGGGGCAAGCAACGTTTTTCATTATTTTTATTGGGATGAAGAGTCGGGGGGAGACATTGCAGAAAAGCCGCAGGGGTTGTGGACGTGCTCTCAGCCACCGCGCACCCCGCATTAAAAAAAAAAAGATTACTAGTGTATTGAATACTAGAGTATTCAAAATTCAAAAATTAAAAAAAGTCCTCCAAGATGTGCCTGCATGTTAACATGCCATATTCATAACATTAATATTATACTCTCTACTCTTTTGATGTTTTCATGATAACAGTCCCCGGAGACCACATGCACCAGCATGTCAGGAGCCCATATATTGTCACTTGATTGGCCCTCTGTGGAATAGTCTATCAGCCTATCGTATGTGTGTCTGTGGGTAAGTATGTGCCTGTTTGTTATATTGGGAAGGATGTGGGTAATGTACTGTTCAATCTTCTGTTTCTGTAAAGCACACTGTGTTGCTCTGCATGAAATGTGCTATACAAATAAAATAAATAAATACGTTTGAGTTTGTTAATTTATATTGTTAATTTGTGCCACCCCGGTATGTTTTCCATGAGAACTGGCAACGTGTGGAGAAGGTCACTTATGTCACTAAGAAGTGACATAATGGCACATTTATTAGTTCACTGAGTGGGAGGAACATCCTATAGTCATCTCTTCTTCTCACTGCAGGTGCACAAACAAATTAATAATTGAGCAAGGTTCAAACAGGCACATGTGGAGAAAAAGAGGGTAACAAGCTACAAGGAGGAAGAATTGCACTAGCACTCTGGTTATGGACGTATGGCTTGTGTATTGTGTGCTCATGTGTGTGTGTGTGGGTGTGCATTTTTTTTCATTAGAATTATTTTAATTGAAGGTTGAGTATGGTAAAACTGATTTACAGTAGTAGTTGTCAACAAATACATTACCAGATCCCAGGTTATGTATCGTTGTTGGCAACAGAAACCATTATATTCAATGTGCAATTTTCGCATGGGGCGAGGGGTCGCTCGTACCAGAAATCACCCAAAAACCACGTACTCCCTATTAAAATTAACAGAGAGTACTTTTATGGTAGCCGCATTGGTCAAATGTACATGGTCGCAGTGATCGCGGGACATTCCGTAGCCTCTGGCGTCGGTGGTGAGAAGCCATAGCATCTCTCGCGAGAATAGAGATGCGGTCACCAAGCCATGCTTGGGAGAATGTGGAGGGCTGGAGGCGGCTGCTGTTCGCCGCCACCCGTGTAGCCCCTCGCTGGGCTATATTTAATTTATTGTTGTAGCGAGTGTACAACAGCTGCAGACAGTCTACATCGCGCCGCAGCTTTGATTGCAATCACGTCGCCCTGCCATAAAAGCAGTGTAGGCACACCACTGTCTCCGGATGATCTATTAGCGTTATATTATTGAACAGCAGTTAAATTGCGCATTATTTGGTTAATTGGTTGTGTGTGTGCATTTTGAAAATTAATGGAGCCAGCGTATGGAGAGTGATTGTGCGTGTGTAAGTGGTGTCACCACGGCTTGACGCAACCACCGGCTCCGCGCGGAACCGTGTCTTGTGTTTAAAGGTCCAACATCATGTGTGCGCGTGTCCGTGTATCAATCGTTTCCTGATTGGTCGGTCCGAGGGCTCGTCCTCGCGCTCCCGCCACAAGAAGACGCGCGGTGAAGCCCACGTACGGAGCGTAGGTAGAGCGGTACAGCAGCAGTATTGGCGCAGTTAGCAGCGAAACGCCGCCGGGTGAAAGAGAGGGGGAACGAAGCAAGAAACACGGGGAAATAGCGAATCGTGTCCGTGGTCGACCAGGATCATTACGACCTCCCCGGAACAGCCGAACAGGTGATGACGATTTAAAAAAAAGATATCTCTATTTCATTCATAGCTGCAACTTGGGACGCACTCGAGGCGTGGACGATACTGCACCAAAAAGATCCCCCAAAAACCCTTGTTCGACATGCCTTAGAACGAGCGGCACGCTTCTGCAAGTCTGCACCGACATCTACCTGCAGCGAGCCGAGCGGCCGGGACATGGATTCTGATCAGGATGGCGGTGGCTCCGAGCCGCCGCTCCACGCCGTGCACGGCCCGCACCGGGTTCGGCCCTCGTCGTACCGGGCGCTGCGCAGCGCCGTCTCGAGCCTGGCTCGCATCGACGACTTTACCCGAGAGAAGATCGGAGCCGGCTTCTTCTCCGAAGTGTTCAAGGTGAGCAGTGACCTGTCAAGAAACGCGCATCATGCGGTGACATTTAATTGTGGACTGTAGTTCGCTGTAATTGTGTACTTGATGCTGTGCCTTTTTTGTTATTACCATTTTTATTCTAGGTCAATTGGTGTATGTAGGTGGATGCGTGAGGTGTGTTGGTCTTTATTTCGAATTTGCATTCTCTCCACATTTCTCACTCCTTTTTTTAGATGCCAACGTGTTCATTTGTTGTTGTGACCGTTCGACACTAGCAAGTGTACATCACTCAACACCCGGGATTTCCTGTCGCGTCATAATGACATTTTGGCTGATTACTTGGTGACCTGTTGAGGACGCTGGGTGAAGTGACGTCACAAATATTTTGCTTATCAATAATTCTAATTGACCTGTGCTACCTGCTGGTTCGTTTGTTCTTCCAAGTGTTTAAGCCATTGGATTAAATGCATTTGCTGGTCATCTTGACACTTATTAGTGCGTGTCCTGCTTTGACTCCTTTGTCGGCCAGGAACTGGGAAATCAATCAAAACAAACCATGCGAAGCCAAATGAGTAGTCCACACATATGCTCACATCATGTGTGAATGTTGCTAGAACCAACTCTCTTCATTCAAATATGTCAATTGTTCCCCCCATACAGTGTGAATACCCAAATGTTGACTGTGGCCTATAGGGCTGCAACGATTAGTCGATTAATCGATGATAAAAATCTGCAATTCATCGATTAGCCCAGGAAATGAATCATTTGAATATTGCCAGCAGTTTTGTGCTGAGACGACTTCCTATTGGGCCACAGCCAAATTTGGATTAATTAATAATTTTAGAAAATATGAAATATTAAATCAAGATAATGAATAAAACATGAATATGAAGAGAACATTTGCTGTTTGAGAATAGCTGACTCAGACAATATTTCAGGTTTACAAGATTCATCTCTTGAAGTGTTGCTTGCCGTGAATATTTGGGGTTATTCTCTGAAGAAAAAATATCCAACCGATGGATCGAATAATTTCAATAATCAGCAACTAATCAGCTATTTAAAAAAAATGGTAGTTGCAGCCATAGTGGCCTGTGATTCCCAGGTTTTTACAAATATCAGATGTTGGCACAAAGTCTCCAACGTCACTCCACTGGGCAGACCTCTGTAACATGGACATAGCTCAGCATCTTGTAATGCTGACTCATTACATTACAATCTAAAATGCACGAAAAGGTAACAGTCCAGCAGTATCCACTCCATACATGACTAGTTTTCCTCAACTGAAACCGCTTCGTACCTGAAGGGTTTTGCCATCTTTTCTACTGAAAATCAATGCCAGCTGGCAAAGTTGACACTAATCTGAGAGGAAATGCCATTTCTTCGTCAGAGTGCATTTTTTTAGCACCTCAAACGTCTGTAACTATCACTAGCCTTAATACTTCTATTTTAATAAACCACACTTTAGTGTGCAGTCCTGGCATTTTTACCTGCGCCAGAGTGGAGCCCGGGGAGCTGGTTATGTTTTTGGTCGTGTTAGTTTGTCCCCTCGATAGCTGAAAAAGTTGAGCACTGATCTGGATGAAATTTTGCGGAGTGGTTGGAAATGACCGAAGAAATTCTAACGGGTGAACGATCCCTGTTCTCCGTAGTGATGTCACACATGGCCACGTTATGTCATCAAGACACCACCTCTCAGAAATCACCCTAGCCCTTAGTTTTACATTGCTGTAAACATTGAGTGCTGCCCATAGACGGTATATAAAAATGGACACTGCGTTCGTTTTGATGTCCGTGCCTACTTCCGGGTTGGTATGGGGGGAGCCTTGTCTCCGGAAATTCGAGCCCTATGGGAATTCCACAATCCTACAAATATTCCAATCTTGGCAATTAGCAGCCTGTTTTAACCTATTTAAAGACCGTTTCTGATTGTTTTAATGTATATTGTCGGGATAATCAACGGTTCATTGTGTGAGGGGGGGGGGCATAATTTCACAAACGCGTCAGATTTGGCATTAATATTTTTTATTTTGGCTCCCATAAGATCCCATTCATTCCGACTCGTTGGCGCCCCTAACGGACAGTACCACCGGAAGAAGTCGCGTGTGGGGTGTCTCTCTCTCTCTCTACCTCTCCTTGTCTCCGGATATATGGGTACTTTCAGCAATGCCACCACGCGGTCTGAGTCTTCAACCCGGCTAGGATGAAAGCAATAGGATGACGTCACGCACGCTGCGTCTACTTTATAAACAGTCTATGGTGCTACTCCATTTCTTTTATTTTCTAGCTAGAGCTAAGATCACGTCCTGAATGAATGACTGCACCATGTCAGGTCGAGAGAGTACAAAGGGACTGTAAGCCCATACATCAAACGCGATTGATTCAGCTTTCATAATATATAGATCTATGTTGGCATTGGCAATTATCCAATCCAGAGTAATGATCTATATTTGTGTAGCTGCCCTGTTCCCAAACGCTTTTCTCCGGCGGCAGCTGTTATCTGTTGAATGCCCAAACTACCTTAGGCCCGGAGTCCAGGTATCGCCAGTGACTTTCTCCTTTCACGTCTTGCCGCCGGAAAAACTGGTTAACTATGGTTATATTTCTAAACAAGACTATCATAATCTTCAAACTAGTTGCTTCTTATTTGGTCTGCCCGGTCCTACACAGAATATCGTATGGCATGATCAATTTGAAGGTTAATGGTTAGATTTAGAAACTGACATTATTTGTATAGTTTGAATGACTAAAGTGCAACCAAAGTATGTTGTACCTTGTTGAAAGCTCTCATCGTCCCGAATATGAATTTCAATCATTCATAATGCTAGTTATTAATGTCATAATGGTCATCATACAACTGCAACATTTTGATCATGCAGTGTTTGAATGTACTGTGTCACTACAATGTAAGATGATGTAATCCTGTATATAATTGCAGCATCTGACAGGTTCAAAATTAGAAATATTTCAGAACATGTTTATTGTATTTAAATATGTCTGAGATGGTTTTATTGAAATATAGAATTCTTTTTACTCTCTATCCTATAGCTAACCCACATTGCTATCAATTCCATGTCTTCAGGTGCTCCAAATGTTCTATATCTAGATTTTAATTTCAAGCATTTCCATTTGTATCCTTTTCTTGAGTGTTCCTCTTGAACTAGTTATTGTCTTATTAGATTAACATTGAGGTTAGGCTTGTGTCAATTACATTTCAGCATTGCTGTTTCATTGTGTTATTGTAAAATGTTTTGTCAGTGTCGAATGGCGTGTCAGTCAAATGACTTTGTTTTGATAGGCCAAACTGAGATTGCAAGCCATGACCTTAGATTTTCAAGGCTGTACTTCTGATTCATGGCGATGTCAGTTCACTGATGTTATCGGAGCTGATTTAGTCAAAATTTGAGATTTTTCCTGGATGGGTTCCATGATGGATTCCACATTCATGGCTTCCACTGTTGGGTGTAGTCATGCAAAGCTTTTAAAACTGACACAATAAAAAATGAAAAGGCTCATTCCAGCATCTAGCGGTTTGCTTCAGTTGACCTATAACTTATTTTTCTAATTAGACAATTACCCAAAACGCAGCTTCAGGCTGTGTCTGTCACCTAATCTGAACTCAATCAAGATGGTTTGGGGCTGGAGAGCGCAATTGAGTCAAAATCTGTAGTTCAATCAGGTGTCTGGCTCATGCACCTTATCAAGAGATTGTCTAGAGTTGGCAGTTTCACAGTTCTCACTTCCGTGTCAACCCTGGTGCAGTTTTATTCACACATCGACTGATCTGCATCATGGTGAGCCTGGAAGGGCACAGAGACCATGTCTCTGAAGCGGACTCTGTTCTGGTGTTAGGTCCGCACCGGAGTTCGCTGGTGTGTATTCACACCAACGCAAAAAGTCTGCACCATAGACTTTTTTTGTTTGTTTGTTTAGTCGGAACCAAACATGGCAGGTGTGATACACCCACCAAAAAACTCTTACCTTCACAGCTTGCCTAAACAGTGTTTTAGCCTCTATGAGCAGCAGGATAGAAGCAATTTCTGATTCGAAAAATGCATCAATCGTTTTCTTAATCAAATTTGTTGCCTCTGAAATCGTAATTGAAAAGTGACCCAAGTTTCCCACCCCTATTATAACCTTTTTAAAAGCACAAAAACTTTACTGCCGCAATAGTTTTTTTTCCCCTTCCCCTAACAACCTTCTCTAATTGCTGAATTGTTGGTGCAATGAAGCTTAAACGTTGCACTTACAAATTTAACGCAGTGCTCGCTGAAAAAGTTTTCCTGGACACGTAAGGCATATTCCATCCTGAAATGCAAATTTAGCGCCGCTTAGTTCCGGGGCTAAATTAATTTGCTTTGTTGTTTGTTGATGTAACATTTGTGTTTTATCTTTTATTGTTACGAACAATTTATTGTTATGAACAATTTATTGTCCAACAAAATGTATCGTGACAGTGACTCTTCAAGGCTTTTGGTGACATTGTAGTTTTCAGGATATTGTATATACATACGGTATCTTGAACAAAGGGTATGAAATTAATATCGCTCATGCCAATAAACATGACTGACCCAAGATATGGATCCCAAGATATGTCCTGTTAAGCTCATCTGAATTCTGGCTTTACAAGCAATCTGTGGACCGTAACTAAATTGATGTGAACCATCTCATAACAAATGACCATAGCAACAAAGGCTCATCTCTGCTCCGAGATCTACAATGCTGAATGTTTCCTTCTTTAATGTGGCACGGGACGAAGACAAATGTGAAGTGTCTGTGTGTGTAAAGCGATACAACTGTGCTAGGTAGATCCGGCTTGTGAGTGTGCACGACTGCACGCAATCTGACACCTGTCGGCCTGCTGCCGACTGGGCTCCTGTTACCTTCTGTCACCACTGGCACCGCACACACACACACACACACACGCATGCAAAGACACACAGAGCAGACATAAACAAAATGACACTGGTGCTCACGCCTAAAGGAACGGCACACATTTCAGACCTGTGTGCACATGCACACAGATGGAAGTCTAATTTTTCTAGTCTGTAATCTGCTATCATTATTATTATTATTATTCCTAATTCTTCAGGCCCGCGGTTTTCCCAAGGGTGGTGTTATCTATTGTATTTGGGAATTTCGGGAGGCAAATACATTTTCATGTAATTGGTATTAATGTGTTAATTTTTTAGGTGTGGATTAGTCGCCCTTTGTTGTGGGTGGGGAAAACTCCAGTTCTAAATGTATTTATTCACCCAATTTTATTATTTTTTTAATCCTCAGTTATTTTGAGGGTTGCCGGTTAGTCTGGAAAATATGGTGTATTGCCATGTTCAGCAAAGCAATGTCAACACAAGGCCGTACGTCAGTCGCTTTGAAGAGCGAGAATAGTTGTATTTTAGTTCATGGTAGGGTTTGTGTTGCTCGCGTTTTTCAACTGAAGTGAGCTTCTACTGCGTGGACCCATAGAAGCCACTGTGGCACAGCACTGAATTCACAATGCATGCATTAGTTGATGATGGCCACTGTTGCTGACATGCTGGTGCCTGAGGATACAGGTCACTTCGTCAGATCGCCCTCTCGTCAGGGGTCGCTACGTCCGCCAGTTTGCAGGGAGCAGTTGCGTCGGCCGCAGGCAGCAGTCGTGCCGTCCGTTTTTACTTGGTTAAAGACAGATTTAAGAAAAATAACGCCGTAAACCGAGTGTTAGCAACCCCTGACGAGAGGGCGATCTGACAAAGTGACCTTCTGCCGTTCATTGGGTCTGGTAAAACCAAGGTTGGAAAACGTCCCTATTGAATCTGTACCGAGGCTGATTTTTATTTAATTTTTTTCCCAGACCCAATGCAAGTGTTTAGCGATGTGCAATGCGTGGACTATGCGTTGGTTCTGGCTCGTCAGGCTACCGCACACCATTCGCCGGGACAACATAGAATCTTTTTCTCGAATTACATTTTATCTCGGATGTATGAAAGCTTCTGTTACGTGCGAGTCAGATCTTGTCCATCGCAAATCCTCTCGCTCTCTCACACACGTCCAGTCATTCTTTTTGATTTCCCCCCCCCCCCAAGATGTCACACCTTTTCTTTCCAGATCGAACACCCCTACCTAGTAAGAGGCACTGTAGACTGAAAAACTATGCACCTTGTTGAAGTCATCGAAGAATAATGGTGTGCATATGACTCAACTGTTCGCCACCAGGGTGCCGACAATGAACTAGTTTGTTGATTCATGGATTGTTGCACACCTTATCTGTTCACGCTGTGTGTGTGTGTGTGTGTGTGGTGATGTCACACACATGTGGTCTCGGGTGTCGGACAAACACGACTCGGCCTGTGTTTTGCATATGGTCTAACGTAACACTGTGCAAAGGATGACGGTGAAGCAGAGCGATAATTGACAATTATCCCTGAGGCGCTAGGTCATGGTAATTAAGGTGGGATCAGGTGTAGATGTGTCTGCCAACGTAACGGTGGCAGGTATCCTCGTGGAGGTTCCTTCCAATAGGATCAGCACTTGGAGCAGTAGGAGGTGCATACCTTCCATGTCATCCAATCACCACCCAGAACACGCCACGGCTTGCTTCCTTCCCAATGCTCTGAATTCTGGCCAAGTTACGACTCGCACGTGAGTAATGCAAAGCCTCGATCACACCTATGGTGAGGTCCTTGCCTATTACACTCCCACAGCAGTCAATTGTAATAATATTATTTGACTATCGCTTAGCAACTATTAAAATCATTTTTTCCTGAAGATGGGCCAATTTGCTCTCTGCCTCGAGCTGCTACATTGATTAAGAAAATACATTTGCGAACAATAATACAATATGGCATGCAATGTATGATATATTGCATGCATGTTACAACATAATATAGAATATAATACAAATGTCTCTGATAACAAATGAGCATGTAAATGTCAGGGGGCCAATGCTGCCTTGGCAGGCGTGATGTCACGATAAAGTCCATATAAATGCAAATGCCTCATCAGAGATGGATACAACCGTAAATAAGGCAACCAAGCATTGTTCATGGCATCGGTTGTTTGTGACAAATACTTGCATTGAATGTGGCAAATCCATTAATGCAGATTTGTAATTATTTTGATGAAGTGTCAAATGCCTAACATTCATTTATTTTATTTTTTAACTTTTTCATGTGCCATTATGCAATCTGGAGGTCTGGTAAAAGCGGTCATCTTTTTGACACTGTGAGCCACCAATTTTTAAATTCAAATTTGTCATACGAACAGGCAGATATTGATATTTGCATTGTCCGTTTAAAAAAATTGAGCACTGCTGCAGGTTCAAATTCCCTGTCCGGCTTTGCTACAATGTCTCCCCCGACTCTTCATCCCAGGTTCCGATTTAATCTCTTTCAATAAAAGAATGAAAAACAAGTAAAAAGTTTGCTGTTAGTCAATTTCTTTACAGAGTTCAACAATTTCGGTTTTGATAACCATT
>OMKY01180981.1:0-13655 GCA_900302395.1 Bregmaceros cantori
AAAAAAAAAAAAAAAAAAAATATATATATATATATATATATATATATATATATATATATATATATATATATATATATAAAATCGAAATCGAATCTAAAATCGTAATTTGGGTAGGTAAATCGACGATTTTCATTTTTTCCAAAATCGTGCAGCTCTATTGGTGGTTAACTATTTCAGCAACGCAGACTTCCTCAGACGTTTAAGTGTCAAAATGTCTGGCACTGAAAGGGTTAATAAGACAATTGTGGCATGACTCAGAGCATGGACACTGTAGGAGTCAATGACGTCAGGCCCTAACCACTAGCCCTGACACATCAATGAATGGCCTCATTATAGTGGTGCCGCACCACATGGCTGCGCACACCCCAAGCAGCTTAGTTACATTCATTTTAAGCACCGAAAAAGGTTGTATTTTACCTGCACAATCTGGGGGATTCCCTCCAGAAACACGTAGGTTTCATGATTTTTTTTTCTTCTAATTGCTACGGGTGCCCAAATAAATATAACAGTTTCTCGGGATTTTGAACCTTCTCCCAGAAGTGGTGTTTTGCTATGTGTGAGCTTTGTCATCCTCAAAAAGTCGAACTAATTAGAGCGGTGTTAAGGTAAATCCATTCACCAATCGGAGCTCCATTAAAACAGGCTCTACCGCAGTCAATCACGGTGTGGTACGCAGGCAACACTTCCAGAGACAAAACAGAGGCTGCAGCGTGTTGTCTGCTCTGCAGAGAAGCTGATTGGTTGCAGCCTCTCCTCCATACAGAACCTGTACTCCACCAGAACTCACAGACACGCAATATCCATAACTGCAGACCCGTCTCACCCCGGCCATCATCTATTCACGCCACTCCCTTGTGGTAGGGGATTTGGGTCCATCAGAACCAAAACCTCATGTCATAAGAACAGTTTCTACCCCGCCGCCATACCGCTACTGAATGGCCCCCTGCACTTTAGGACCCCCCCACTGACGACTCCTGTATATAAACTCCTGTGAATTGACTGACCAGTGGCGTTGCACTAGACACATGCCCTACTTCGGCACTAAGAACTATTGACTTATTGATGTATGCCCTTTGTGTTTTTCCATCTTGCTCTTTACACTATGTTCTTTCCACTGGAACCGTACAAAATGGCTTGTATGTGACTTATTCATTGACAATGGAAATTAAGATGATTCCAATTCTGATCTATGCAACTGGTTGGGTCCATGCCATGGTGTGTAGGTGACCTAAAATATCTTATCGTATTCCAATAAATATCCTGCAACTATACAAAGCCTCTGGAGTCAGGACCTTGATGGAAATGAATTGCACAAACTAACATTAATTATCATTTTTCAAGATTGTCACTGTAGGTGGGAATCGCGCGTCTTTTCCACCCGGATCAAGATGAGTCATTCATGCTGTGCGATGCATGAACAACTAGATTGTTCTGGCTTGCCAGGCTAGTGTTGGACTATGCTGGGCTTAGGCTAAGCACATTCCCGTATGGGCCCTAAAAGTGCAGTGGTACTATCGGAAGACTCAAAGCCCGTCCCAAACTGGACACACAGAACACCGACCCAAGTGTCTCGCTGGTGCCCTTTGACGAAAGCCCAAGCTTTGGAGAAGGGGATGGCATACTAGCTATAGAATATTACTTTGTTTAGAAAGAGGCGTACCGTCTATGTTCTCCCGGTCGCTGATGTGTTGCAGGTTACAGCGTGTGTCCTCCCGGCTGAGCTGGGGTTCGGGCTGGTACGGCTGTAGGCGTGAGTGATTCCGACCGTGCTTCGGGCTGGACGACACACAGCACGATGTGCTGTTCCCCATGGCGGTGGGGGACCCCCGGAATCCCCGGACCTCACCACGGAGACCCCCTTACAGGGGTCACCCCACGAAATGACACTATGCTAATTGGGGGAAGCCGGTGTGGGGGCCTCCCAAACCCCCGCCACCCGTCCCCTTCCCCTACAACGAAACACCGCCCACAGGCCCCACACCCCAGGAACAATTTGCGGAGCAGAGATCAAATCAATACCACCCCTCCCAAAGGTTTTATTGATATGATCCAGTCACATGTGCACTAGTCTAATGATCAGATGTTTAGTGTAATCAGATCAATTAAATGGTCATGGCAAAAGCATAATTTGATTACTTAATCAGATCACTGCAACCAAGTGCAAATAAACACGCCAGATCTAATAATAGTAATTTTGGGATTAAATCCCAATTATCATATCGTTAAAGGCTGTCAATTAATGTTTGACCGGCAAGCCTATTAGCGATTGCCAAGAGAGGCGGTAGAGCAATAATGCGATTGGTCGGCAATAGATCTGGCTTAGACAGCAATAATGCGATCAGCTGGAAGTAGCAGTGATCGGCCGGTAATTATAGCTATAGCGACACCCCCCACCCCAACCCCCACCGCTCCACGCAGCGCTCTTAGGATTGGGAGCTTGTGCGGTGGCTGCACGCCACGACAGTCCGCGTGGATGAAATTAATGCTAATGAATAAAGCCGCTGGCGAGTTTAGCCCAGTCCAGACGTTGTATGTTAGAAGACATTAAACCCCAACCCCTCCCAATGCCGTCCGGTGGAGCGCTCCGATCGGCCGCAGCAGCACAGACCTCCCGTCCCCTCCCACCCGTTCCCGCAGAGCGATAAACAAAATACCCGGGCCAACCTCACTCCCTCCCGGACACTGCGAGCGTTACTGAAGGGAATCGCAGAGAGGAGCGGAGCAGGAGAGGAGAGCCCGAGCGGCGGCGGCAGAGGAGTAGGAAGGCGACATTTGTTGTCTTTGCAACGGGGGCTACGTTCTAATGATGCGACGCTCGGGAACGAACACGTCTGTCCAGACAGCACATCTGTGCCAAAAATCTATATACGCCCAATATGCGTTTTTTTCTTGTAACAATACTATTTGAACCCTAGAGAAACGATCACAATTATCTACCAAACAGTGTTTTAATAATTGTGTGGGATACCCTTGAAGTTATTTCAAAGTTGTATTCAATTTATAGGGCACTCGCTTCAGCGGTCCAGTCGGTGAGGCGAATGTTTATGTAAAAGTGCACAGCAATGATTAATTGCAAATCATGTCATTTCAAACAGCCGGACTAAATATGCATTGGATAACTGGTCTCTTCTCGTGATCGAGTCAAATTATACTGAGGGAAAAGTATGTGAAATCCATGACGTTTTGACATATATATATATATATATATGTGTGTGTGTGTGTGTATCAGAGATGTGACCAAGTCCCTCTTTCAAGTCTCAAGTCCTTCTTGGGCAAGTCAAGTCCCAAATCAAGTCATCATTAAGATGCTGTCATTTTAGCCCCAGAATCTGATTTTAATAAAGTCAAAAGCAAGCAAGTTTGGCTTTTATGATAGCATCGTTATGATTTTTTGCTACTTTATTCTAATCAGATTCTGGAGCTAAAATAACAGCATGTTAATGATGACCTGACTTGGAGTTGACTTGGGACTTGACAGTTGAGTTGGGTCGCTTGCATTTCGCTGTCTGGTCTGGTATATTTGCAGTTGAAAACGAGTTCATGAAGAAACCGAGGCGCAACTCCCATCAACTATCGGCAACCCCGTCAGCGAGACATGCATAGCTTCCGGTTCAGATGGGCGGGACAACGGTGCATTTAGGATTTCCTTTTTTAAAATATAGTTTTTATTACACTACAGTACGTTACTGCACAGTCACTTTCTTATACATATTTATTTGCGCGCAGAAAATGCATTTGTGCAACAGCATTCGGCGCTTTTTTAAATAAGAAAAGAGTGCAGTGTTAACGTTTCTTTTTTGTAACAGGGCTTGTGCATGGTGACGTCACAGCTTGTGGGCGGCACACATTTTGGCGCTAGCATCGCGGTTAAACGAACAGGCAAAGAGCAATATTTGTTGTATATATATATATGTGTATTGTTCATTTTTATTGATATATCTATAGCAATTGACTGCCATCTGCTGGCGATTGATAGCATAACTATCCATTGTATTTACCCCAAAAGAATGCACGTATAGTAAAATATAACATGGCAGTGCCAGAACACAAGCTGTTGTAGCCACCTTATTTATAAACTATGAATAAACAGCACAACCTGGCAACTCGCACAAAATAAAGAATGAATCAAGACAAACGTTTTTATAAACGTTTACAACATTTACATATTAACAACTTTAACACATCTGACAATATAAACACGTCCAAACAATATAATACGTGCGTCCAAACACAACAAACAGGCCTGCAGTTCCTCACATAGTTGATGGGGATGGTCCAATTTACTGATTAGTATTAACTAAGGTTTAAAACATGTTCAACTCAAATGTGAAATCTATCCTTTTTTACGGTTCAGAAACGTGGTGGCTAACCTCATTTAACATCAAGAAGTTAGTCATTTGTAAATCGCAGACTCCGCTACATCCTCAGAATTTTCTAACCGAACAAAATTTCAAATCATGAGCTGTGGCGTTGCGCCGGACAAGAAAAAAAAAATTGAAAATGCCATTCAGAGAAGAAAGTGGCGCTGGATCGGGCACACCTTCAGGAAGCCAGCGAATAACATCACGCGACAGGTCTTGGATTAGAACCCGCAAGGGAAGAGGAAAAGAGGTCATCCAAAGCAATCGTGGAGAAGAACTGTCACCGAAGAGCATCGGAAAATCGGAGCAATCTGGGAACATCTAAAGAAGACTGCTGAAGACGGAGGTCATTGGAGAAGAGCTGTGGAGGCCCTATGCTCCGGTATAGGAGCAAAGTAAATTAACTTTTTTTTTTTTTTTCATTTAACCACATTCTGAGGATGTAAGTATGGCAGTTACTCACCCTGAGCCTGGTGAACACTGGCCAATGACAATACATCATTGTTGGTAGTAGGGGCAATTACAAAGTGGCGGAAAGGGTGTAAAAATGATTTTTTTTTCTTCATTCTGGAGGATTTAAGGGAATGAGAGCGCAGCAACGGTTCTTTCATCGACAAGCAGTTCGCCCACTAGATAGTGGCATTAGTGACGGTGCTCAGGCGTAATTGATTTATACCCAAGTTGTTTTTTTGCATTATGTTACTATGTTGATTGTATGCTGTAAGATGCTTCAATATCTGTGTGGTCAAATTAAAAAAATCATTATCATAAAACACAACATGACAATAAATCAATTCTCCCTGAATGTCATCTCTTTCGCTTATCTGTATATTCATTGAGGGTTTTGAAATTCCTTACATCGGACAACACACCAAATGTCTATATTTAACATAAAAATACCTTTTATTAACAAAGGAATTTCCTTTCCCACAGATGCATGAATCAACCGACACCACAGTTGCAACCCACATCTGTGTCGGGTTGCAAAATCGTTATGGGTTATTTGTGTCAAAACAAACACTTGTGACGTCACCAATCTACTCCAGGTGAGTAACTACTCAGGGTGGGTAAACCAACATTCCCAAAATGTGGTCAAATGCCTTCAACAATGTTCCGGCTGTAGATCATGCCGTTATAATAAAAAGTACGGGTGTGTATGACTTTCGTTATCTTCCAACCATGCGGACGCGTTTCTCATTTCTGCTTGAAACAAAAACGAAAAGTGGAAATTAAATCTGTCAGTCATACTTCCAACGAAGGAATTGCATTGAAAACATTCAATTTTAGAAAATTATTGTGGTGCATTTTGGCAATAAGCATGTTTTTTGCTTACACACTCAAAGACTAGACGAGAAATTCAGACTTGATGATTTCCACTGGTTTCTACACTGCATTAAACAAAACGGATGTGCAGAGTCCAGTGAAAAATACACGAATACACAAAAGGTCTGTAAATTATTGTCCGTCTGCAAGTAAACTCTTCTTCTTCTTCTGTGGTGGTGGTGAGGGGGTGGCGTCCTGGGACTCCTGGGCTTCCTGGGACTCCTGCTAGAACAAACCAATAAATAACACAATAAAGACTTAATAAAAGCCATTTGGCAACAGGGCCTTTGATGTGGCCACCCCACCCTCTGGAACCCCTTAGCTTAAAATCAAACTATCCTCCCTGGCTTTTTCCCAATCCCAATATTACAAAATATAAAGTATGCACTACACTGTATACAAGGCTTGGAGTACAGCCGTGGCTTCTTCTTTAATATTATCAATGTCAGTGTGTTCTCCGAAGTGTCTACCGTGTCCAAGTCCAGCTAACATAGCATACTGTTGCATGAGCAACTGTAGCAAGTAGAGCTGATTGTGAATAGATGTTAATTAACATGATGTAATCTATTGGTCCAAAAAGATGCAGTTCTTGAATATGTGTATAAGAAGCATTGGACATATGGCATTAATGTAACGAATGTAAAAATGTAGGAAGCAGGAGTATTTTGCTTAAAAACTTGAAATTTGTATCTCCAAAACGCCAATTCCAGATTCGATTCAGATTTAAAAAAAAAAAAGAAAATACATTAAAAATTAAAAAAATGTAGCACTCAGAATTTTTTAAAATTTTTATTTTGAGAACTACCCCTTGTGGGAATTAAGTACAGGGACCTCATTCCGTGACCTGCAATTAATATAATTACACTTTTATAAATATATAATTTCATGAATTGTATTACATCCAGATGTCCAATTATAATTTACAACACAACCAGCAAAACCACAGCGACTCATTGTGTTGCTGGACGAAATCAGTTATTACAACATTGACGTTACACAATTCTCCTGGAGAACATTAAAATCCCATTTGACGATTTACATATTTAAAAAGTCATTACAAAAGAATCTGATTTCAAATTTTGCACAGGCCCAATTGGGCCAGGAGAAGAAATAACAACAAGCAGTGAAGAGACAAATCTCTGTTTTGTAAATGTGAAAAAATATTTTTAAAAAACACACACTGCACTGCCAAGTCAAATTCCTCTGTGCAACAAAGGAATCTGAAGGTCAGTGAATGTGTGGCAGTAACACGGACACACCTCCTGGTTGTCGTCCTGTAGAGCAGCATCCAGCGTCGCACCGACGATTTTGAAGTCCCTCGAAGTGCTGAGCTTCACGTACTGCATCAAGTTGACCTGCACCGCCACAAACACTGCTCATTCTACTGAATACGACAGCAAGTCTAGCTGTTAATCGGGATGGCTAAACTGGCTACACTTTAGGACAAAAACACTACTCATTCCAGTTAATACAACAGCTAGTCTAGCTTGTGCGTCAGGATAGCTAAACTTGCTAAAAGTAGGACATGTCTTGATGTTAATTACCACACACCGTCATAAATGTCTGCATTCTACCAGTGCGTCGTGCCAAGGAAACAGAGCTGGTGTAACAATATAAAATAATCAACTATATTTACATTTGACAAAATCAATTTATTAATTAATTGTTGTTCAATGCAAGTTTATATACATATAAATGTGGGCAATTAGTTGCTGATAGCCGATCATGTTTTTCTGCTCCCGATCCGATCCTTTGATTTTAACGATTGGCCGATCCCGATCTCCGGTACCGAGTCCCGATCCCCGATACCGAGTCCTGATACAGAGTTCTGATCCTGCCAAAATTGGTAATACCCAAACTATTTGGCAAATTCTCAATTTCAATAATAGGCACAGTAAATAAACAGTCATTTGGCCCCCCCAACTCATTTACCGATCCTGATCGGGACAAAATCACGAGTCCCGATCCTTGGAAAAAAGTCTGATCGGCCCCCGATCACCGATCAGAGGATCGGAACGGTGCATCTCTAGTTGCTGATGGCTATTTAAATGATTAATAGGATTAAGGTTAGTCAAAGAGAACACTTCCATCCCATAAAAACATTCAAAAAGTGTTTTTTTTTTGTTTATCATGACACCAGGTGTGTGTGTGTACTATAATGTCTACTCGATTGAATTACCTTGGATTTCTTAGACAGAGTGATGAGGAACTTCTCGTACTGTTCAATGCTGAAGATGAGTGTCGGGATAGCCTTGGTCTCTCTGAGCACCCTAGCCTGGCAGGAGACAGGATATGGATATGATGTCACCGTGGAGATATTTTGATAGTTTAGCACTTAACAGGAAGTAATTAAAAGGACAAGTCCCATTTTTCTGGACATTTGACCATATTCAGAGGCTGCAGATGCTGGCTTGGAGCAAATACAGTGTTGGTGTTGGTTAGCTGCATCTGTGCAACGTGTGTACAAAATCGTTTTGTAAATAAAACATTTGTTTATGATAAACATTTATGATGTTGACGTTTGGTATGTTGCCTGGCAAGAGAAAAGTCTTAATAAACTTACTGCCCTCACGTACCCTAAATGTTTTTACAATACTTCTGACGACCACTTTCTGCCCCTTAATGCGAGTTCGCATCCCCTCACTAACAACTTTGCCGCATGTCTTTTCCAGGGCTTGAAAACAGAAATTATTTTTAAAACTTTCCGAACGGTTAATGCAGGCCTATATTCAACGTTTTCGTTCTCGGAACCGTTCCGCCACGAAAATATTGGTCCTGAACCGCTTTGGAACGCAAAAATGGTGTTTGTTCTCAAAGTTCCTCGTGTTGTGCAACGTTAAATTCAGATATAGTTCATACAAAAAATATATGGTGGCCTTCAAACTTCAGTGCAACTGTATTAACGTGAAAACCAGCTTTAAAACACCATTACATTCGCTTCCTCATCTGTTCAGAAGATGGAGCCCCAGATCCGTGACAGTGAAAGTTGGATGGCTGCACAACTGGAACTAGTCTCCCAGACATAGGCTACGTTAAAATATATAATAAAGTTTTAACTGCTTTTGTGGATTTCATAATGTTCCGTTTCTGTTCCGGAACAGTTAAATCTTTTTTCGTTTGTTTCCGCTCCTCGTAAAATTCCGCAAATATCAGTTCACTTTCCGTTTTCGTTCCTTGCACCGGTTCAGAGCTCTGGTCTCTTCCCCCCTCTTCACCCTGTTCCAGCTAATCTTAAATAAAGCTGAAAATGCTCCAAATGTATAATGTACAGCTATATGTATAGCGTACAGTTGCTGTATAAGCGAAAGAGATGACATTCAGGGAGAATTGATTTATTGTCATGTTGTGTTTTATGATAATGATGTTTTGAATTTGACCACACAGATATTGAAGCATCTTACAGATGCTTAGAATCAACATAGTAACATAATGCAAAAAAACAACTTGGGTATAAATCAATTACGCCTGAGCACCGTCACTAATGCCACTATCTAGTGGGTGAACTGCTTGTCGATGATTTTATTCAAAACTATCTCGTGACAAAATTGTGACTTACTGTAGCAGCAATGTTGACCTCCTTGTGCTTCTTCCTCTTTTTGCCATTTGTTGTGACCTCTGCAGCCTGGACAGAATCGTTCACAATCATCAATACGGTACTACTATTATAACAATAGTGTCATGGAACTGATTTCATACCTTTGTTTTGTCATTTTCTGTGTTTCATTAACCATTCTGGTTTGTCATGATTTTGTCCATTCCTTCCATCTTCTTCGCCTACTATGCATATGAAGTTTATGAAACATCCAAGGGGTGGATTAATGATAAACCATGGACACTTTGTTGATGCAACGTTGTCAGGGATGGGAGATTATTGTTGCAGAAGAAAAGGGGAAGAGAGAAGTGGGTATAGGTGAGAAGTGTATGCGCTCACAAATATTGCATGTACATGCGTGCTTTTCACTGTTGCTATCCCCATATGGGAGTGCAGCCTTTTGTAAGGCAATTGTGTGCGCATACTGCATACATGTCCACAAAATTCACACTTCACAAACACATAGGTGGTACCAAAAATAGTACTTTTAGTACTAGCAGTATGTGTGCCAACCCATTATCAATGCAAGTGTTCATAGAGTAGCGCGATTGCAATTGACGCCACCGGCAAACATGCTCAGCACAAGCCAACTACACTACCCGGCGGCCCCAGAATTCTGGTCACGTGACCGCGGTACGCGCCCAGCAATCTATCGGTAAGTTGGTGATTATGTATGATTATGTTATTGGCTACAGAAAAAGACCAAAAATATATCAATTGTTCCATGTGTCATTTCCAACAACTATACAAAATGTAATCAAGATCCGTGCACAACTTCAGTTATCTTGGGAATGGGGACAAACCAATCAAGGCGACCAAAAACATAACCTGCTTCGTGGCGCAGGCAATTATCCTGCTCTGTGCTCTTGGCCCTTACTACTTCCATGGCATATCTAGTCCAGAAGATTATACCATAACACAGGAAGATCGGAGTCAATTAGAAAGCATTAACATTACTGCACAAAGCGTGAGCTTACCTGTGTTAAGCTGATAAAGTGGTAGCAGTGAGGAGTGAGCTGGGCGCTTGACAGTTGAACCTGTACAAAAAAGGAACACTGGTTGAGTTCACATTGCAGCATTGACATTTTACATGCAAACACCTCCCAACAGCTGTTATGCTAGAATTACTGAGGTGGCTAGCTTAATAATCTTGGAAGTTGCAATGCATTTTTTCTGGTATGTTGGATGAATGGTATGTTAGTATGCAATTGAATGATACTATATTGCAATGATACTGTCTAACAGTGCAGATTGCAGTATATATGGGGTTGGATAGCAGTTGGTTGCATGACTTATTTTTTTCAAATATGTCATACAAACAGCATTATACAGCAGCTTATGGCTAGTAGCTACCAAGTTGACTATGAAAGTGTTGGAGAGATGCATATGCACCCGCCCCATATTATCACGTGGGATTTTTTTTCATGGTTAATATTATAGTTTGTCACTCTTGTCGCAGGTCATGGAGACAAACATAGGGTAAGTGAGGGTAAGCTACACATTTTGCATACAAATGCCGGTTTAAGGCTGCTGTAATGGCAGACCAGATAAGATGTGCACATAGAGAAAATGTCTTGACACAGGAATATGTCCAGAGGGTTCATTTATTAAGTTATACTGGACATTAGCCGGGTATCAGCTAACCAAGCTAAGCTATGAGCTAAAACAGGCACATACCGAACACTACATTTCAGGAAGCATCACCGATTTATAGCCGATGGGAGGGATCATCCGATGATCTCACAGCTTGTAGCCAATCAGCAGAAGGGAGGTACGACTATATCAGTTACATTTCAGTAACAGCCGCCAAACTTACCAGCTTCTCAAGTCTGGCAGGCAACGTTTGAAGATGCTTCGGGCACACCTGTATATACTGGAGCACATGGAACTGGTTTCACTCACTTGTTGACATTCATGGGTGAGTGATGTGGGTGATATGCCAGTATGGAATATGACACCATTATCACATGGCATACTATGCAATTAGCCCATTAGTGACTATACTGGTATGACCCAGCAGTGCCATTTTGTTTTTCTCTACGCTTTACTCTCCTGTACCGCTACCTCAAAATTATTGCAATTTATGACACATCTTGCCCGACGGGCACATGATGGAAACATGTGCACGTCAGGCAATATGATGTGTCTCCTGCAAAAGAACTGGGCCAAGAATTTGCGTTTCACAACACCAAGTAAAGGAATATGTACTTGCATTACAAGATGATATCCTTGATCACATTTTGGTGCGATTGGCACTGTATGACTATCTGTAGAAATGTCTTGTAAACACTGAAAATGATTTGAAATTATAGTGAGCTTCTCCATAGCATATGTATCAGTAATACATTAATAATGCTCATTATACTATAATATGTTCATAATAGAATCAGTTACATTAATAAATAGTAAATGTATTAGTTAAGTATTTACCGATATATTGATATATTGTTTTCATTGAGGAATGTTTAGTAAATGTTTTACAATTGATTTATTATTTATTTATTAGTATTATATAAATATTATAAGTATTTATAATAGTATTATATATGCAATATGAACCATTTATTAATTATTTACAGCGTAGTTAAAATTGTTTAGTTCGTTTATCATTAAAATTGATACATGTTTAGTAAGTGGCATACAATAGACTTTTGTTTTGTTATATGTCTAGTAATGCATTATTGTATACAAAACATGTTTGATAAGTGTAATACAATAGTTTTGTTATTGTTTAATGAGCGTTAATAATAGCATTATAGATGCACTACAAAACATTAGTTAGCCACTTATAGCGGCACGTTAATATAAAGTGTTACCCATAAACTTTGCTTTCACACACAAAGTAAAAAATAGTAACACAGTAACAGCCCCACAACATCTGTAAACCCTTCTGATACAAAATACTCTGCAATACAAGAAGCATGAATGAATATAGACCGAAAAAAAAACAACAACACTAAAGACCATTCAAAACCTCTCCGTTGAAGCATAGGTATCAATAATTTAAACAGGGTGAAGGGAGTGATGTTCCAGGCATGAAAACGTTCAAGCCAATAGACCTATAAATAGATGCTCTTCCACTAGTAAGTCAATTTTTAATCATTCTCTGTTCCTATTCAAACTCTCCCCAGGTCAAATTTTAGACCTTTTTAGACCATTATAAGACACATTTCAAGACTCCGCTCAAAAAAAAGAAAAAAGCCAATTCTTATGGAAATTACATTTAGCCATTTCACAAACACACGCTGTTCACACTATTGATTCTTGACGAACGGCACTTACAATTGTGTTAAAAATGATGAACACTTAAAATTATATATTAGTGTCTTAGCAAGCTGTAGAAACAACAACGCAACAGGCATGTTTTTTTCTGAGACACTTCTCAAACTAGCACATGTAATTCTTCAAGACTTAAATATTTTATTTTATTTTTTAGGTAGAATGGTTTTTAATGGTCGATCACAGCACCCCTTTAACTGTCACTATATTTTAACAATTGTCCTATTGATATGAAAAATTATCAATACTAGCGCCAGAGTGAACCAGAACCAAATGACACCAGCGCACGTGTGCATGTGGGAGTGTAGTTAGATCGACAGTGCACACAGTACTCCAAAACATTAAAAAGGGAGCAAAAAAACATTTTGAGACCTTTTTCAACTGTGATTTCCATTAGTAGAATTCTTATGTTCTTATGTTAAAATATAAGGTGATGTATTAGAAAAAAAAAGTCTGTAGCACATGTTTTCATGATGGCAACCAGAGAAGTAGGCTGTTAGTCAACTCACATATTTAACCAGGTTGGCGAGCGTGGTGTAAATATGGCACAGCACTTTGAGCAGTGTCTCGGACCAGCCTCCCGGAACAAAAGCTGTCCGAACCATCTCCGTCAGCGCGTTGACCAGTTTGCCCAGCTCGAGGGTCACCCCAGTCTCCATACCTTCCTGAGCTGCGGGATGTAGCATGAGTTTTACCAAAAAGTCCCACAAACACAAAATCTCTAGCATGCACCCTCAGGGCTCCGAACCGGTTCAAGGAACGAAAACATGAAACGAAAACAAGCGGAATTTTGCGGAATTTTACAAGGAGCGGAAACGGAAACGAAAACAAGCAGAATTTTACAGGGAGCGGAAACGGAAACGAAAAAAAAAATCGTCAAATGTTCCAGAACAGAAACGGAACATTATGACATCCACAAAAACGGTTAAAACGTTGTTTTTTTTTTGTGCATCCATCCATCTTTCACTGTCAGGCATCAAGCCCCATGCATCTGGGGCTCCATCTTGTGGATAGATGAGGAAGCGAATGTAATGGCGTTTTAAACATGGTTCTCACGTTAATATAGTTGCACTGAAGTTTGAAAATCTACCAAATATATT
>OMKY01180984.1:0-11563 GCA_900302395.1 Bregmaceros cantori
CCTAGACCAGAAGACACCGTGCTCTCACACGGCTGACCTCAGGGTCACTCGAGCTGCACCAGGCGACGACAGCATGGCAGGCTCACTACTAACCTGCTGCAAACTACTATTTTCAAAATACTAGACGCTGTAATGTTACTTATAGGCTACAGAAATGCACCAAAATTGAATCACTTCTTCCGTTGGTCATTTCCAACAACTCAACATTTCATCTAGATCCGTGCACAACTTTTTCAGTTATCCTGGAGACAAAGACAACAAACCAACGCGCCCAAAAACATAATCTGCTTCTGCAGCGCAGCACCGGCGTAGCTAATTATTAGCACTTTACTAGTAATACGGTGCACTACGATCGCAATGTGACGTCTTGCAATGGCACGCTTACGATTGAAGGACGCTGCAGTTGTAATAGACAAAGGGCGTGCTGATGAACTCCAGCCCGGTCTCCCTGGACTTGAGGCTCAGCTTCACCACCAGCTGTTCGGCTGTGAATAGACACGCACAGAAACACCATCAGACGTGGATCTGACTTAATGAAATTAGACGTTAGTCAGTGATGCTCATTCACAATGCAGCAGCAGCAGCAGCAGCAGCAGTGTGTTCGCTGGGTGCTGCAGGGCGTGTGCCTGTGCGAGCATTTTGAGAGTGATATCAAAGACTACATCTCTGAGGAGCAGAGATGGCAAAAGTACCGGGATTTCTCACTTGAGTAAGAGTAAAATACATTAGTAAAAAAACAACTCGAGCAAGACTACAAAGTACTGATCCAAATAGCTACTCAAGTAAACTAAAAAGTACAGGCTCAGAAATGTACTCAAAAATAGTTTTGAAAGTAAAAAGTACATGCTCTAAAATGTACTCAAAAAGTATTTTTGAAAGTATAAAGTTCAAAGTACTACAAATAAAATTGTATTTTATATCTCGGGACTAAATGAAATCCACTTATTAACTGGGACTGTACTCGGTACATCAGCGCCCCCTACTGACTAATATTATAGACGTCATCCTACCCCGTCAATGCAAAGAAAAAGTAACGAGCCTGTTTTGGTAAAAGTAAGGAGTAGAAGTACAGATATTTTTGTTTAAAATGTACTCACTACAAGTAAAAAGTCATCACAGAAAAAAGTACTTCTAAAAGTAGAGATACTTGAACATTTTACTTAGTAAAGTACAGTACTTGAGTATTTGTACTTCGTTACTTGCCATATCTGCTGAGGAGCGATCTGGTTTTGGGGCTGAGACAATAAGGATTCTGTAATTGGATCTAGGACCTACACAAGCTGTATGGCCTGATTCACACTGCATCTTCATCACCATCATCACTTCGATAGTCTGGCTGACCGTTAGCCTGGTGAGCCAGAACCAACGCATTCGTCCACACATCGCAATATCGCTAGATGTTGCATTGTGTCTGGTAAAATCAGAGTTGAAAAAACGTGTAACAAAAAAAAACGTGTCAATCAAATCTTGTTATCCAATGACGGCGCAGATGGTGGGAGAAGTGGTGTAGAGGCGTGACAAGACGACCAAACTTCGCGCACGTCTTGCGTCGTCTATACGAAACTCTACCTACGTCTCGCGTCACCTATACCAAACTTCACCCACATTTAGATTCAAATAATTTTTTAAAAAGATTGGTCCGGCCTGGATACGAGCAACGTCTGCCTGATTTTCCCAGACCCAATGCAATGTCTAGCGATGTGTGATGCGTGGGCGATGCGTTGGTTCTGGCTCGCCAGGGTAGCTTTGGGCTATGGGAGTGATGATGATGATGATGATGATGAATTGAAACACAAGATGCGGTGTGAATCAGGCCATACAGCTTGAGTAGGTGCTAGATCCAATTACAGAACCTGATTTAAATATGACATGGGCCGCTCGCCGTGATTCCGTTTCTGTTCAGAACAAACCGATTGGAAAAAAAGTATTGGTTCAACGCCCTGGTTGTTATCCCCATCATCTATACAAGTTTACCACAGATGGAACTTGGGAGTACACGTCTAGAAAGGCGTTTGTAAGTGCGTGTACCAGAGATGGGTGTGTGGGCATCACGTAGCGAGGGAGACCGACAGAGGACTTCACCCTGGGACACAACTTCCCCCTCGGCCTCGCTCAGGTCCGCAAACACACAGGACACCCCGCCGGTCAGCGCCGGGATGTTGTGAACACGCACACGCAGCTGGAAGGAGATACAAGAAAAGATAGGAAGATATTAAATGAAAAGGTATTGGATGGACTGCCATGAAGTGGGCCACTGCCTAATGTGGGGCACGTAAGTTCCAGTGGTTCAGGCTCCTCACTAAACTAATGCATGTCATTGAAACAATGGTAAAAGCAAACTGACTGTCCTAGTGGATTTCCCATTAGGGCAATCCACCTTATATAGAGATATCTCATGGCCCCATGCTGTGGTTAGTGTGGACATGTAGAGTCCATGTTCTATGTATACTTGCATCACAAAGCGGTATACTTGCTCTATTACAACCATCTATAAGTATATATGTATCTCTGTTGTATGATTTTAAACATTTATATTTTATGCAAAATTCAGTATAAAACAGAAAAAGTGTGTGCAAAAACATACACTGAAAGACATTTTATAGCAACACAAATGTCCTCGTCAGTCAAACCACGGTCAAACCAACCGCCATCATTCAACACACCTGGACCCAATAGTGACGGCTTCATTTTTTTTTAGGATATTGTGCTATTTTCAATTGACAATACTGTGATATAAAAAAAATGTGGATATCGTATAGCAACTATGTGTTTCTAGTGAGTACCTGTGCAGCGGGTGAGGTGACAGACATGTTGCTCGGGGTGACAGTTATGTCTACACACTGGTCCAATCGTGTGTTGAAGTGCAGAGGCTCCTCCCATTTCTTACACGCTTCCTGTCGAGAACATCTGACATGGAACGGGAATGAGAAGTAATAAATATTTAGTCAGATGATGAAGAAAAACAAAAAAAAAACAAAGAAAACAAACAAAGGTTTTTCAACACATTTCTATTCCAATATTCACATAGCGAGGCCTAGATGCATCATCAGTTTTATATTCATCCGAAATGTAATATTTTGGGGGTTTTGTTGAAGTTGTGTTGCACTAAGAGGATAACAAAAATTACAAGACTATGTCACTATAGAGACAAAAATGAGAATTCTAAAAAGTACAATATCTATATTTGATATCTTACCAGAATAAGCTATCAAATGATGAGGTATTGACAAGAATGGGAGTTGCATCACCAGTACTATTGAAGATTGTGAAAAAACTAAAACTCCAATACTTTGGTCATATCGAATACCATGAGTCACTTGAAAAACACATTCTGGAAAGATGGAGGCCAAAAGAGCAAGAGGAAGATCAACAAGAAGATGGGAGCAAGACTTAAGCCACTTCTCCACTAAAAAAAATCAAGGCACAGTTTGGCGCATCTCAGTTAAGTTTAGTTCAGTTTAAATGGGAACGTGTTTCCATTGTTTTTAACGCGGCCACAATGGGGTGGTGCCAAATTTTCCGAACTCAATTTTGATACGGCAGTGCTCCCCCCACCCCTGCGCGTGTGACACTCCTTCCTGAATTCACAACACTTTACTGTGGCCGTGCACAGCAGGGGGCGGGGCAAAGGTAGTGGCACCCCACTGCTGGCAGGTGATACCTTCTACCTTTGTTCTATTGATGCCTGCCAGACTAGGGGATGGGGGCGGGCACATGCCTCCCTCCTGTGATTGGCCGCCACGTTTAATCACCGCCTCGGAGTTTGAGCAATTGGCGACCAGTAAATGTGGCCAAGGAAGGCTAGATTCTGGACCGACATCTCAACGGGTCCTGAACCCTGGCCTGGCTGATTTGACCTTGTGGAGAAGCGATTTTCGGGGTGGATGTGCATGCGAACTGTGCTGTGCTGGCCAGTGGAAAGGGGCTATACAGGACTGGTTGGGGGCGACAACAACAGAAGCTGGCAGAATAGCAGAAGACAGAGTGCTGTTTAGCAGGAGGGTTCAAGAAGCAACATCCTACAGTGGGACACGCTGATAGAGGAGGAGGATGTCCCTATTGGGCCCACGGCCCACAGTTTGTAAACCACTTCCCTTTTGCGCCATGTATTATTTAACACCGCAGTTGTGGCAGTGGTTCTAAGTACTTACTTGTGGTAGAGGACACACCAGCCACAGTGTGGGTCTCCAGAGCCCAGGCAGGTCTTGCAGCTGGTATACTGGTGGCAGCTTTCCACCGGCAGCCGGGTTACCTAGGCAACACACCGCAGCATCAGCACCCGTCACCGCGGCAACACACCATGACTCCATCAGTCAGCCGCTTCTAAGAAGCTGTCAGAGCTCACCGCGCACAGCACTGCGCACCCACACTATTATCTGCCATCATTTTGTCAACTTATCATTTTCCCCGTGGCTTTCAGCTCAGCGAGTACCTCGAGAGTTTGTCCTTGACACAGAGCTTGTGGGGTCCAATGCCTGTTGCATGTCTAGCTGAAATGATTACCTACAACCAATGTGTGGATTAGGACTCTACGATATTGGCTAGAAGACACCCAGTGTGGGACTAATTCAATTATTATTGTATATCAACTGTAGCAATATAACGTACAACCAAACCCAGTTAGATTTTAATAACCATAGGTCTGTGGTAATATAGTTCTCAAAGAGTTTAATGGTTCCACAGGAAAATCAGATTTTACAATTTCCATTTTTTTAATGCCCTGAAGAAAATATTTCAGATCGACTCAATCGGCCAATCAGCGTGGCGTGGGGGGAGTTTGTACGGGCTACGCAAGACGTGGGCGGAGTTTGGTTGTCACAGCTCCGTGCCGCTTATTCCACCAACTGCACTGTGATGGATAACACAATTTGATAGACACTTTTTTTACTTTTTCCGTCCCTGGTTTTACCAGACCCAATGCAAACGTCTAGCGATGTGCGATGCATGGACGATGCATTGTTTCTGGCTCGTCAGGCTACTTCAGAACACGAGGGGCTGATAGTGTAGGCAATTCCTTCACTTCAATAGTATTCTTCTATATAACGTGAGTAGTTGAAGGGACCTAAACACAAATTAAAAACACATCCGCTCAAGGGGTGAAGTTTGTTTATCCTTTGCACATAGTGTATACAACAATGAATCAGTAACTATGTTGCAGTAACTATTAATTACGTTGATTTCAGCCTTTTTTTTACCCATTAACTAGTAATTTGACTCATTGCTTTTTCCAAAGCAGTAATCAGATTAAAGTTACTTATCGAAAATCAACCAAAAAAAATTATATTCAGTTACTTTATTGTTTTTATTTAACTATTTTCATTCACATTGAGATTAATAATAACAAGTAATCACATCAAAGATTTTAAAGACTTTTGTGTAAATTGCTTACGTGAAGTCAACTTTAAAACCAGTTCAACTAAACAAGTTGTCTTTACTTAAGGTGCGTTGGCATCTGGCAATTGCTGAAATTACAATAAAAAGGAAAAATAAAATAAAATAAAAGTAAATAAAGCAATCCACTGAGTAGTCCACTGTATGGAGAGTAATAAGATTTCTTTTTCGTGTGACTGTGGCAACACTGATGAAGACCCAACAGCTCCCTTGAAAGCAGCAACAGCACCTTATCAACAACACCAGAGCTACTCAACCAACAACGTTGTGACGTTGTATTGTGATATATTGATATTACACTCATTGTCAACACCTCTAGTATTTATACCGACCCGTGCTGCACTCAATGTCACATCCATCATGAAGTGTTCAAATATAAACTGAGAATTACAGATTCTCATTAATGTTTAAGGCTAATCGCTATCTGTGTGTGTGTGTGTGTGTGTAACATAGACTGTATATAAAATAGAAGCAGCGTGCATGACGTCATCCCATTGCTTTTACCAAACTCGGGTTATGCCCCCTGACTGCGAGCTGCCATTGTTGAAAGTACCCGTATATCCGGGACAAGGAGAGATAGAGAGAGCTATAAAGTATATGAGAGAGAGAGACACCCAACACGCGACTTCTTCCGGTGGTACTGTCCGCTAGGGGCGCCAACGACAGAGTCAGAATGAATGGGATTCTATGGGAGCTGAAATAAAAAATAGTAACGCCAAATCTGACGCAAAAATCAATTAGGAAAGATCTTTAAATACATTAAAACAGGCTGCTAAGATTGGAATATTTGTATTGGAATTCGCATAGGGCTCGGTTTAATAGGACTAGGCTCCGCCATACCCATACCAACCCGGAAGTAGGCACGGACATCAAAACGAATGTGGTGTGCAATTTTATATACAGTCTATGGTGTGTAATTTATGTGACCCTTGCACCAGTATAGACAGGTTTTTGAACCGTTTCCGGTTTACTTCCTTAACATAGACTGTATATTAAATATTAAGACACGCCCTTAGCTCCATATTTGGAAACGGGGTGTCCCCGAACCTCCCTACACCTCCCCGATATACGGGTACTTTCTCAACATGGCAGAGCCCCTAACCCCTATGCCGGAGGAACAAACCAAGTCCGGTCACGGCAATGGGATGAGTCGCGCACGCTGCGTCAACTAATATACAATCTATGTTCCCCGTATATGCTTGCCACTTCCGGTGCCATGCATTTTCCCGTGTCTTTGACTATTTTTCAACAGATCTAATCGACGGGAGCACACACCCGGGAGCACACACAAAAGCCTGTTGGTATCTTGCGTTGCGCTATTCCACACTCGAGCAGATCTATGCCCCACAATGTGTGCGATGCGTGGACGATGTGTTAGTTTTGCCTCGCCAGGCTAGGTAGTTCCCTCATTAGCTCATTAAACATATATAAGATTAGCTTGAGTGGTTGAAACAAACTTGTGGGACGGGCATTTGCTTTTACAAGCGTGCTATATATAGCATATACGACACTGTGTGTCTGAGCTGAAGTGTCTGCGTGGATGGGATGTGGTGTTGCGGACGAGAATGGAGAATGAACTGAAGCGAGTGCTTGAGCGCCGCACACGGTGATACCAACGCAAACCCTGAAGGCTGTGCACATGTGGAAAGTATGCAGCTTTAATGGCTGCCCGGCTGCTTTGGTGGAGAGGTGCTGGTTATGAAGGCTCCTCTAGGTATTGTCATGGATGTCAATAAAGTTTGGGGGTGTTTAAAAAAAAAATGTAATCAAAAACAGATTTTTATGTTTTCTAGGATAATTGGTAATTGGATGTATTTGGATATATAATACAATTCAAGGAATTATTTATAAACATATAGTTATATTAATTGAATTCCCAGGAGTCAGGTCTCTGCACTTCCTTCCAAAAATTGGAAAAGCTTGCAACATTTTCAATGAGAACAAATATACATTAGTGATACAATTATTAATTTTCATGTGATTTTTCCTTGACAAATCTGAATCAAATCTAAGCAAAAATGTCAAGGTACAGAAGTGAGACTGAAATGAAATAACATCCCTAAAAACAAGTACTTGAGTACATCTGAAATATAGACTGTGAAATTTAAGTAACAAATCTACATTGCGTGACTTGAGGAAGGTAAAGATTGAAATCTCAAGATATCAATATATTTGTAATTATGGTCCACATTACAACATTTACAAACTTAATATATAATAGGTATATCTTAAGTAAAACATTGCAGCTATTCCAACTGTTTATTACTGAAATAAAATAATAATACAGATTTGACTAAATTATAATTACGGACTAATTAAATCTAACTACAGCCACACACACAACAAATTAATAGGGTCAAAATATAAGATGAAACGGAGGGGAAAAAAAGGCAGAGAGGAATTTTAATATAATATCTTACGCATGCATGACCACATACACAAACACACACAGAAACACACACATCTCTTTATCTCTCCATCTTACCAACACCTCCCCCAGTGGTCTTTGATGGTGTCCTAGTTATTTCAGAGTAACAGCATACACTCTGTCCTTCACTCTGCTCTACTGTCCTCCAAGCCTAAGGCTGCTGTCTGCCGAGTGAAGAATTACAGACTGGTATTCTAATTACATTGACATACTGATCTGAAAAATCACCTTTCTTTGGCTTGTCTTCACTTCCCTTCACTCCTCATCCAAATTAAGAGAATAGCATAGCTCAGATGTACGGTAGAACTAGCCACCCGGTCGACTTTGGGGAAGTCAATAACAAATTTATAACTCTAGATTACATATCATGTTTTACTTTATTGGGAAGTTGGAGCAATAACTATAAAGGTGAGGTGTGGTCACATGAGGTGACAAATATTTTGTGAGTTCCAGGCTAAAATTTGTGCTTATAACTTTATAACTTTATATTTGTGCCAAACTTTCATTCAAGGTAAACCCATTATGAAACTGATGATCTCAATGTTTATCTCATGACCGTGTGTGGCTATACCATGGTCTGTTCAACAAAGTGTTGAACCAGTCTCAATGCATTTACAGCAGGTCGATGCTAATCAAACGTTCACTAAAAGCATGGAGTCTAGACCTTATGAGGCGCCTTTACTGCCCCAAATGGTGGGAGGTTTCATCGTGGTTCAGACAGCAAATGCGTCTACCTAAAAACATTCAAACGTTTCTCGGACCACCAGTGTAAAACTGTCATTCTTCCCAGACTCCCTGACGGATCCGTGGTTCGGATGGGGCTTTAGGAGGTCTTTTACACCAAGGGCAATTACACTATAAAAAAAAAGAGATCCTTTTTTTATTGCTAATGTTTCTGTTCTCATTCATGGATCTTTTCTATATTGTTATGATTGTTGTTATTGGTTAGTTGCTGGATGATGCTCTTGCTCTGTTCCCACTCCTGCTGATCAAATAAAATGTAAAATCAAAAATATGGAGAGAGAAACAATTATCACAAAATGTAAAAGTCTATGTTCATGGTTATATCTGTGATTATGCCTAAAATCACATAAAATTGACATGACACGCCGTCCAAAAAAAATTCTACACAACAGAGTGTCCTTACTCTGCTCTGTCAATATATTGTGTCTTCAGCGGAAAAACTTGCCACCACACAATAACAATGTTGAAATAGCGTAGGGGAACATATCACTGGCGGTATTGTATGTTCTATGGCAGTGTCTGTCTGCAGTCCTGTTAGGACACGCTACAACGATGTGCGCTGGCCGATCACATCTCAATAAGTCAGCCGAAACGCGGTGCAGGGTCACGCGTGGGTGCGCCACGCGCTGCTCAGGCTCAAATGTTTAGTCTGCACCGAGGGTGCCCCAGTGGTGGCACGTCATCGCATTCCGCTGTTCCCACACCCACGTTTTCCTTTGTTAGGATTGTTACTTTGAGAAGGTAATTAGCTATAGTTACTACTTACTTCCTGTAAAATATCTCCGCTGCTACAGACACAGGAAGTGTGTTACACCCGGCGGGACAAATGCCAGCCCCCTATATCTTGCGTGAAAACTCGTCTATAAGGATAAGTCAATCAATCAAGCAATCAAGCAATGGTTTGGTTCAACCTGCACTGTAAACAAGTACTTCCCTCATTAGCTCATTTAAACATGTATAAGATTAGCTCGAGTGGTTGAAACAAACTTGTGGGAAGGTCTTCTGCTTTTACAAGCGGACTATATACAGCATATATGACACTGTGTGTCTGAGCGAAGTGTCTGCGTGGATGGGATGTGGTGTCGCGGACGTAAATGGAGTATGAACTGAAGCGAGTGCTTGAGCGCCGCACAACGTGATACCAATGCAAACCCTGGAGTCAAGCCCTCGTTATACCCCACAGAGACGGATGAAAAGTGCCTATCCGTTTCAGCCGTTGTTCCCGGAGTTTGTGTTCATTCCTCCGTCCATATACGGATGTACAAAAAAAAATCCCCTGGGGGGTGCGGGGGCGGTGCTGAGTCATGGCAGTTAGAGCATGCAAAATGCTCGTGGCTCCCTACTGCCCCCACACATTTCAGTAAATTAATGGGGCCGGCTTTAGTGTCCGAAACTGCATTCTTTGCTGCTGAGTGCATGATAAAGTAAGTAGGGTAGTGAGTAGGGAGTGATTAGGGAAGCGGCGGGTATGCGCGTACCTGATGGTTACTCAGTAAGTAGATGTGCTGGTGGTCCGGGCTGAAGACCATGTCTCTGAGGATGGGCCGGCCCTCGGCCACCGTCACCGTCTCATAGAGCAGTGCATTCTGGGACGGTGTCTGAGCTCCGTCAACAGGGCCCGGAATCCCGTCGACACGGATCTGGAGAATGAGAAGATGAGGGTGTCAACATTGGGTGCCATCTATTTATCTGAAATGAATGAAATGGATTTAACGACAGGCAGTACAGAGCCATTAGTCATTCCAGCATGTCACGGGACACAAGAGATGATGAAGCGTGAAGACATGGTTATACACAGGATTAGCAAATTGTTAGATTTCACCCGGATGTCTGCAAGCACCCTCGTGGGGGGCTCGTTGAACTATTGAATCTGTCTATCCAATCTAACTATCTACTTAAGTACAGGGGGCCGGGATCTTCCTCAAACTAGCGCCCTGTCAAAAATGTTAAATTCCAAGTTGGAAAACAGGAGAAAGAAGGTGTTTTCCTACTCCCTCTATCATTTCCCTTGTGGGGAAATAAACACCATTCAATCGTCAGCCTATGACATCACTTCGTTTCCACCTTGATTACAGGGTTTTTATTTTACAGACATCTTTTCTCAGCAGCTTCACTATGTGAGTTAGTGTTCTTAAACTAAGCCAGGATTAACTGTGAATACCATTTTATTTAATAGCAATTATTTTCGCAACAAGAGCTGTCCCAGCAAATAAAAATAAGAACAGAGAAACCTCACACTTAGGCCTGTATGAATTGATTTCAAATGGAAGTCATATTTTGTGTTCAAAGGATTTTTAAAAAGGAATGCCTTCCCCCAAAAATGCCGCCTACAGTGAAAATTGAGATTTCAAAGACAAAAATCAGCATTTTCTTTTTAAACAAAAAAAAAACAAAACAAAACAATATTTCTGTGTAAGTGTATCACTCCATTCTTTATCTTTCTTAGCCCACAAAGAACTCCCCCAGAGATTAATAAAGTATATCCTCCAGTCCCCGCTTTCTCCGCCGTTGCTCATCCTGCTCCGATTTCAAGGCACAATGCAAGACTATTTGTATTGTCACCCGTTGGTGAGGCAACACCGCCAACCAGCTTTTCACTGTGAATACAGAGCACCTCGCGCCACATGCTGTATGCTAGCCATTAGCTCACACCCTGGATGCATAACACTACAGGCCAGCTGTAAACAAAACCTGTCTCTGCTGCTACATAATAGCTGTCTGTCCATCTGCATGTCTCTCTCTTTCTCTTCCTCTCTCTCTCCCACTCTCTCTCTCTTCCTCTCTCTCACTCTCTATCCCACTCTCTCTCACTCCCTCTGTCCCTCTCCCTCTCTCTATCCCCTTTCTCATTTGCTCTCTCTCTCTCTCTCTCTCTCTCTCTCTCTCTCTTTCTATCTATCTACCTCTCTCTCCCCTATCTTCATATTTTCCTAACTCTCTCTCTCTCCCCTATCTTCATATTTTCCTAACTATGTCGTGTCTGTCCTCTCTCTCTCTCCC
>OMKY01180987.1:0-17170 GCA_900302395.1 Bregmaceros cantori
TAACACAGAGTAAGGAACGTCACAGGGAACCGGGTTCCGGCTCTAACCAAAGCCGAGCGGAGCTTCCTCACGTGCTGATCCTGGATCCGAGGCTACGGGGAGCTCCGCTGGGCTTTGCTTGGACTCCACACACACTATTCCAGATCGGCCAGAGACAAACTCTCAGGTTCCCCCACGGATGGTTAAGCTGTTCTGTTGGGGAAAAGAGGGAGAAGGCCACACGCTGGCAGGGGGATACAAAGACGCATATTCATATTATGATTACAGCACATTAGTGTGACGACAAGTAACGTCTAGCAATGTGCGGTGCGTGGACAATGCGTTGGTTCTGGCATGCCAGGCTAAAGCAGCGCTGGGTATATAAGACGTGACAGATCTGTTTATATTCAGCACATTGGAATTTGTCAAACAAGACTTGGTCGGACTTGATAAGGACAATTAAACCCATTATAATCTATAAAGTATCAGCAAGAACACCTGATAAATCGATTATGAAAATAATGAGTTATCTACAGCCCTACTTGACTGCTGATTTGAATCCCTAGTCTTGACTTCTCAGTCTGGGTGATCTCCATTCATACCGTCAGTCAGTCGGCGGTCCCTCCTCTTCATGGATGTCATTGTCCACTGGATCTAAGCTTTGAGGATACATAATTGTCCAATTTATTACTCCAAACAGCTCTGTTGCATGTCTGGCACATCGATTTAGTGCAAAACTCAGACACGCGACAACGGAGCAAACCAAGTTTTATCCCCGAGCCTCCGTTGTAAAGCTGCGGCGCAGGGTTTTTTATGAGCTGCATTTATTAGCGTCACCAGCATTTGAATGCACTCGAGGGGCCGGTCAGCTGTCGTCAAATGGAGGAGTTGGGCGTTTAACATTGTTTTACCGTTTCCAATGAAATGCTGGAGAGTCCTGCAGCGGCGTTGGCCTCTTGGCATGCTGCTTGTCCCAATTGTTAAGATTGAAGAACAAAGAGTCATGATGTCATAGTCTGTATTTATTTTAGTTTCATCATCACATTGCTGCCATTCCGAAAGTCTGGGATGTGCCCTTTCGGGTGCAAACGTGAAACACATTTGATTTTAAGAGGTATCCAACCAGGATTTGATTGAATTGGCCATCCAACCCCCCTCCCACCGCAGCCATTGGCATCTACTCCCAAGCCAAACCTCAATTCAAAATCGCTATGCAATTTTCAAGTGTGAAATTGCTGTATGTTTCATTTCTACATTCACCCCTTTGATTATTAGATAGTGCACCCAATGCAAACAGTTTCCCTTTAAACATTTTGTAATCTTCACAATTTTCACAAAGCCTCTGTTATCCAGAATCATAACGTTAATTTGCCAGGTTTGCATATACACATATGGAATATACCATCAGACACACTATACTCTCTGGTAAACACACAATTCTAATAACTAGAAAGTGATAGACTACCATTCAATAACACTTCAAAGTACCATCATAATAAGGAAAGGGAGGGCTACATTAAGATGCCCGCAGAGCCGTTGGTCCACACGTATCATAGCCTGGCAAACCAGAACAATCCACTCGTTTCCGCATCACGCGCGGTGCGCGAATGATATGATAAAATGACTTAAGTAAAAAAAAAATGACTTAAGTAAAAGTATTGTTATCTCAGCAAAATATTACTCAAGTAAAAAGTAAAAAGCAGTCATCCAAATAGTTGCTCAAGTAAAAGTATAAAGGTACTCCACAAAAAAATATGAAAGTAGCGAAAGTACTGAGTAGCTTCCAGCGCCCAAGAGAGAGAGAGCGTCCAAGAGGGAGAGAGCGCCTGAGAGAGAAAGCGCCCGAGAGCGAGCGAGAGAGAAATTAAGCGCCCCAGAGAAAGAGTGAGAGAGAGAGTGAGAGAGAGCACCTGAAAAGGAGAGAGATAGAAAGATATGACACAACATATGTGCCAACAGTTCCCAACGGGTGTTGCTAAAGGCCAAGATAATGTAACAAGTAGCGAATTGCTGATGTCTTAGTATAAAGTATTTTTTTCACCTCATATTTACTCTAGTAAAAGTAGAAAGTAACTTGTGAAAAAGGTACTCCAAAAGTTAAAAAGTACACACAAATAATTGTAACAGAGTAAATATAATGTGTTACTGCCAATCTCTGGAGTGGAGTCAGGAGTGTTATGGCTTTCCTGGGCACACCTAATACTGAAGTGATCAGTACTGTGCATTTCCCAATGGCATTACTTAATAGATACTAATAGATATCAATGCATATTTCCTTCACAGCACTGGGCCCATGCTAGTGAGCTACAACAATCGCCAGGTGTCACTTCATGTAACGTTGAAGAACACCAAGGAGAACTCTTACAACACCCAGGTACACATCTCTCCAGGTAGTCCGCTGCACAGGAGAACTGGCTGGCCTACCTTTTTCTAATCAATCCCTTTAACAAACTACTCATTAAAAAAGTGGAGTAATGTGTTCCCATGTGTTCCAAGGAAAGGATGACATTCCATTGGTTTTAATTACCTGCGCCAGGGCTCCGCTGCGGGAGCAGGTTATGTTTTTGGTCGCATTGGTTTGTCGCCAGGATTACTGAAAAAGCTGTGCCTGGATCTGGATGAAATGTTGTTGTTGACCAAGAAGTGATTGACCTTTGGTGCATTTCTGTAGCATACAAGTAACATAATCATACTTAATCACGAACTTGAACCGATAGATCGCTGGACACTTACCGCGGTCACGTGACTTCCGGGTTGCCGCTGGGAAATGTAGTTGGCTTGTGCTGGGCATGTTTGCCAGTGGCGTTAATCGCAATCACACTACTCTACGAGCACTTGAATTGATAATGGTTTGCCAAACTTGCCACACATACTGCTACCACTAAAAGTACTATTTTTTGTACCACTACGGCACAGGTTTGCAATCTCTGAGTGCTTCTAGCTTTCTTTTAAATCATCATATTTCACCATCTCAGCAAAATATGGACCATCCTTCTCCAGAGTTATGCCACATCATCATTTGCTCTGTCTTTCTCTGTTTCTTTTACCTTCCACTAATCTCTCAAGGCAGAGTTTTGTTTGGCAGAATTATATACGTGTATAGTTTTCGAAATCTGTGTTTGATTATTACCATACAATTACAACTCTAATACTATCAACTGTCAATCTCTCATTGTCATAACTTCCAATGCTTTTTAATTTCTTTATTTCAGGATTGTGGTGCCCAATGGTGCTTTATAAATGTTGTTGAAGCGTTATATGAATGCAGTTTTGGTCTGAACATTAGACTTAATTAGAAAAATATAACTTCACATTTAGTGGTAAGGAATCAGAGTTAATATTTGTGTGTTGTTATGGATGTTGGAAATAATATGAATGGTGAATCAGACATAAGGGAAATAATGGTGGTTTTATTGAAACCCAAATTGAGGAGGACGGATCTCAAACAGCCAGCTGACAAACAAGCTGGATGTGCGTTTGTTTATAAAACATGTGATAAGTATGTAGTCAGTGGATAGCATAGCTTAGATAATGCAATGACCTTCGACAGTATCAATGACATTTGACACGGGTCAAGCCTGAGACAAATACAGGTAATGGACCTACGGAACACATGCTGTTCTAAAGTGTTACATAAACCCACGTGTTACATAAACCCAAACATATTTTGATGATAGTGTACTGTTGAGTGTTGAGTATCAACACACATTATCAATTCACATTGAATGTGTCTTTCAATGGCCTCCTGGTTTCAGGTGCTGATCAAGTTCTCCAGCAACATGTACTACGCCTCTGTCAACAGCGCTGTAAGTTTCCTCTACTGTATTCAGTGTGCTAAAGTTCGAGGGTATTGCTGATGTTTTGGAGGCCAACAATTACAAGATGGCTGAATTCAAGATGGTCGAATTTTTGTTTGCTCTGACGAAGCTAATGTGAGATATTAGCCTAATCATGTTTTGCCCCTAACTGTCATGGTTTGCCGAATACCCATTGGCTCATTTTCCAAACATCACAGATCACCTTACCTGTTCTCCAATCACCAGACAGGGATGTATACGTCATCATCAATGTTTATTCCGGTTCTTCAGGTCAACACAGAAATTGGCATTTGGAAGTTATAGACTCGCGCATTCATCCTCTCTCTCCAAGATGCCTGCACACACTCTAAGCCCTCCTATGATTTCCTCTCCCCTCGATGTCTTTAGGTTCTACCCCTTTTTGGTCAGGGCTGTTAGCAAGGCCATGCAATGAGATTACTCTAAGTACTGTTTACCAAACAGCAGTGGATTCTGACAACATCAGGTCCATAATTCCGATCGAGTTGATGGATTTGCTCCAAATTTCTTAAGCTTTGTTTTCACAATAGTTGTTTGGTTTTAAGATAAAGCATATGCATTTAATTTCATACAAGTCATACAATCTTCCAAAATGGCTTCCTTTGTGTGATAACACTTGTTTTGATGCCAGCACTCTGGGAAAACATGGCTATACAATATTTCTGGGTTTTATTGTTGTTGCTATCGTTTTCCGGGGATATCCCTTTAGCAGTCGACTGCATACTTCTAGTTTGAACATCAAGGTGTCTCATAAAGCTGTGGCTGTGTTTCTGAACAGAGCGGTGCGTCGGTCCAGTGTGGCTCCACAGCACAAGCTCTTCTGGTGGTCTGCCAGGTGGGCTATCCAGCACTGGAAACCAATCAAGAGGTGAGAACCTTTTATTTTTTCGCTAGAAAACTCAAGTGTAGAACCCGGCCAATTAGGGATGTTCAAAAAGAGTCATTAACAGACATTTTACGTAATATGTTTAACTAGCGCAGAGCCTGTAGAAAATGTGAGATTTTTGGTATATACTACTGTGTTGTGGAAGTGGGTGAAGTTGAAGGGAGAAGGAAGCATGTAAAGCGCTGACAGCTGGTTACGCTGTCAGTCCAGTCTTCAGCCGAGCAGTGTATGGAATGTTGGGTGTGCTGCTGATAACATGGTGATGAAAGTCAAAGTGCCATGACTGAATATTACTTTAACCTTTAACTTTAACTAATCTTGTTTTATGTCCCAATGGTGTGGAACTTTGTACTGCACATACCACTGCAAAGTCACCCTCCAAATCTGAGCGCATTCAGTGAAGTGCAGCAGTTGTGCATGGAAAAGCAGTAATGCATGAAAAAGACAAATATATAGACAGTTATTAGATATATTTACCTAGTATCTTACATAGTACAACCGCAACAACTCAACTCAACAATTTTACAGCAGGTGACATAGAACGTGACCAGAGGTCATAGAATGTCACCCAGAAGAAAGCTTTCACATAGAAATCAGTGTTGTTCCGAATATTTCAGCGCTGTATTTGGTATAACAGTATTGTAGGTATGGCATGTTCTAAAATTGTTATGTATGGATCTGGATAACATTTTGTTAAGTTGTTGGAAATTACCAACGGAACAAGTGATTATATTTTGGTGCATTTATGTAGCCTAGAAGTAACAATAGTTTGACAACTGTTATGAGCTTAAAATTTAAATAATGGCAACATGATGAAGATAACAGCACTACACACCTTGCAATGTGACATGTTTGCCTTTGTTCTCTACAGGAAAAGTTCACTATCCAATTCGACTTCAACTTTGACATGTTGGATAAGCAAGCGCAATTCTCGTTCGAAGCAAAAAGGTATGGACTTTGTATTGCAGGTGATTGTCGTAGTAGTCAACACCTCCTATAATAGGCAGTGTGTCTTAGCTCTTGTTCACCATCACCAGTAATATAGTATTCTAGTAGAAATCCCATTGGTTCGTTGACTGGTCAAATGATTCGTGTCTTTGGATTCATGTATTTTTGTCGATGGACAAAAATAAATAAATCAACAATTAATACATTGTTCCTTGCTTAATAGCAGCAAGAACATTTCAGCATCTCTGAAATGTATGATGTGTGTGTGTGTGTGTGTGTGTTTGCAGTGAGAGTACAGAGCACAACCCATCTGATAACAAACAGGAAGTCTTCATCCCGGTCCAATACAGTGCTGGATTTGTCCTGTCCCGGTGAGCACTGACACATTCATTCCCGAAAATGGGAGACTTAGGAAGAACAAGTAGTTTGTTCTCATACTGACACAGTGCACTTTGTTTCATGCCTCGTTTTGTTTTTCCGCATCAGCATCCAAACTGCTGAAGACTACGGCGTTTTTGATTGTCTTTGTGTTTTGCGTCACTAAAGTTGTCACATCAGAGAGAACAGTGAAGGTGATGGCACACCTACATTTTGGGTTTACTCGTTTTCATGAGTATAGCTTTATTCAGACTCTATGGATCACAACAGATGCTTGGTGTGGTTCAACCCATTGTCCCATGTTTGTTAACCCGCCCGCACGGTAGCCGATGGTATTGCTTTCATCCCTCTGCATCGATGGAAGATCAAGATTTCAGTAGCCTTGTATGAAGAGGTTACAACAACTCACTCCAAAGACTCACTTGCACTCACCCACATTCTTATACGCAGCCCAATGTTGTTACCTTAGGTTACATCTCCTTTGGGCTAGTGGCAAAGTCGTCTTTTAAGATAAGATACTTTAAGATACTTTATTTCATCACACATACATCATACATACATGTACAGTGAAATTCTTCCTCCGCATAACCATAACCCATCCCTGAGGAGCGGTGGGCAGCCATGTGCGCAGCGCCCGGGGGCCAACTCCGGATTGTGAGCCAGTGCCTTGGCCAGGAGCACTGACTGGAGCAGGTTAACTAGAACATGTTTTTGGTGGTGGGGGAAACTGGAGTGCCCGCAGCAAACCCACGCAGACACGGGGAGAACATGTGAACTCCAGACAGAAAGTTCGAGTTGGGATTCGAATCCAGGAACTTCTAGCTGTGAGGCAGCAACCACTGCGCCACCGTGCCGCCTGTTTTACCACTTCTCTGACCTAACAGTATGCCAAAGTGCACTAGGATGGTCATTTTTGCCTGGCACTAGACAATTGAAAACACCCACCAATGACTACCTCCACGTATTAGTCTAGGGACCACAGGACTAAAAGACGTCAATCACACATGCAGTAAGCAATGTGAATCACATAAAAAGAATTTGCTGAATTTAGTATACAGCAAAGATGACAATTACAACAATAATCTCCATGACCTCATCTTGGTAGACGTACTCTGTTGTTGTTCCACTGTGTTGTGTGGCACATTCCTATAGCCCGAATTATCTTCAGCAATTTGCCAAGCTTCTCTGCTTATCATTAATAATACAACTTTTCTTTTGTTTTCCCAGGGAAGCCAATATCTATTTCTATGTAGCTAATGACAGTATACCATTCAAATCGGAGGTGACCACCCTGGAGGACATTGGCCCTCAATTCAACTTCTCTGTCAAGGTAAGTGAACAAGCAACTTCATTTTATCCGTAGATAACATTCATTTCTTTTTGATACGTTTTTTATAACACAAGGTAAAGTCATCGTATTATAATCATATACTGTTTTCGTCCTCTGACATTACCTGTCCCATTTTGTTGGATATTTGACCCCTCGCATCCCGGCAGTCTCTTCACCCTGTTCCCCTCTGGGAGGAGGACACGCCATAAAGTTCCTTCCCCTCTGCTGCTAGGCTGCTCAATGGAGCTATGTCTATGAAAACCTATTTTTAAAACACACTGCACTGCCAAGACAAATTCCTCTGTGCATTGCGCAGATGCTAATAAAGGAATCTGAATCTAAATCTAAATATCTAAATATTATTATACTTACACACCCTTAGAATTTAGGTTAACTTTGTCCATGAGCGGAGCATTTGTGGTGACACATAATCCAAGACTCAGAAGTGATGGGACCAACGCACAGGGTTGGGAGGGGTTACTTTTGGATTACTTTTGAGAAATGTTTTATTTCTATCAAATAATTTGCCGTAGACTGCAGGTGTTCAACTCATATTACAGCCTGAAACCACCCTACATTTAATACATTAAAACACATTAAACTATTGGTTAAATTTATTTGAATAAAGCTTTTTTTAAGTAATCCAAAAGTAATCCTATGTTGGATTACTTTTGGATTACTCAAAATAATGTTAAGACAATCATCCAGCAAATAATTTAATGACATTTTGGTTGTTTTTAATTTATTTAATTCTGGATGAATTCTACTTATATTATGAGATGAATGCCGGCAATGTATAGTAAATTATTTGATATGAATAAAACATTTCTCAAAGGTAACCCCTCCCAACCCTGCCAACGCATTCCTTTAGAAAAGATGCAGAATGCCTCATTCTCCATCCATTAAGGAGACTTATGAGAGCACTTATGAATCTCTAGATTCACGAGTTTGCAAAATGGACTAGATTACCGTGTTACTGTGCGCCACATCTATGTTAACAAAAAGCGTAATTAAATGCTAGGAATGATGAATGCTAAGAATATGAAAAATGACAGTTGTCCTTTATAGCACCACACTGTCCCTGCCAAACGCTTACCTTTATATCTTCCCCTCTCCAGGTGTCAACAGGTAACTTCCCAGCTAGCCTGCTCTACCTAACCATTACCATGCCAATGAAGACCTCTGCTGGCAACCCACTGCTTTACCTGGCTGACCTGCACAACCAAGAGGTAGGCCGAGGACATAGATCTACAACTCTACACAACCACACCAATATGCTGCAGATTAACTTCACTCCACCAATAGTAATCAAACATAGAACCTTATAACTTTATGGTCACATCAAGTTCATTCTGCCTTGAAGGATTAGTGGAAGAGACATGACCTCCTAACCTAAACAGACCCACCTCGGATCAGCACCGCTGGAGGAAGATTATTTCTGTTGGTGCACATTCAGTACATACACAGTTCTAGTTTGGCGGACCTGACAATTCTGAAACTAGTTGTTGTTGAGCAAACGCACATGGCTAAAGCACACAAAGCTCTAATTATTTTTGAATATGCCCTCAAATGTGTAACGTGGCCAACCTGCAATATCGCGAATAAAGCTGATTCAGATTTCAATTTTTGATTCCGTAATAGCCATGCTTTGGGTCCTAAAAGGAAACAATTCATATTATTACTTCAGAACTGAGAGACTAACAATCATGTTTGTTCGTCACATATGTGTGCACGTGTGAGAGAGATAGTTGTGTTTAATGCATGAATAGAAACTGCCCAAAAAGTATTTCCCACCACAGTTCATGAGACAGTTATTTATATAATGAACAGGAGATATTTGGGATATTTGCCTCAAAGGGCCAATAACACTCTCTTTGTGCAAAGTTGAACTGAACAATCAGTTTGAAAATAATAGACCCTATTAGAATTGCTATTCCTAAAACGTTCAATATTCACCTTTCCCATGTCACTTCTAGTACTTCAAGGCTCGCCTCTCAGGAGGCATCTCATTCACGTTGTGGATTTCCTCAGGGAGGAGCAGTCAGCTGTTCGTCTAGCAGCCCAGTGGACCCTCTGAAGCTGGGCAGCAAAAGTCAGTCTGTGTCCTTCTCCAAGGAGAGCTTGAGAGGCATCAAAAACTTGGTAGGTTCAAATGATGAGCTTTTTCATGAAATAGTTACCACGTCAACAAACATGGTAAGGGGAGGCGCATTTGTGATGACCAATTTTATTTTCTTTTAATGTTGGACTTTTAAATGGGAATAACTGGCAGCCCATGTCAATATTATGCAATTTGTCACACTGTTGTGGGAAAGCCTGATGATCCCTCAGGGTGAATTTGATCGGTTAGCAATATATTATTGCTTAATATCGGCATGCATTTTTGGGGCCGCGGTGGCCGAGCGGGTGGACAGTGCGTCCCCCGGACCACAGGTCGAGCAGTGCCGTGGGTTCGCACAACCCCTCCGGCTTTTCTGCAATGTCTCCACCCAACTCTTCATCCCGGCTTTAATCCTGTCGCTGTCTCTCAATAAAAAGAATGAAAAACGGCTCTTGCGCACAAAAAATACCTTAAAAAACAAATCGGCATGCATTTTTGCTCATTTTAGAAAATGCTTTACTCGTCGTCATTTTCACTAAACTGGCAGCATCCCTACCATTGTTGCTCAGCACATTAATAGTATATGGGGTGTTTTTTAATGGTTTTGCAGGTCCCTTGTGTTTGTCCCATATTCTGTCGGTCCCGGATTCAGTGTGTTAATGCTCTGGGGTTGGTTCATGAACTGATTTGATTTTGGAGGTCGACACCACGTCCATAACTTCGGAAAACATGGATGGATTAGCGTGTTTTTGGGGATACACCTTTATCAGTCGGGAGGACTGTATACTCGTAGTTGCTGCTATCTTCATAGAAAGCTTCATTTTTTTAAACAGGTGGAATTTATTGTTTTAATTACCAGGACTGTGACTCAGCAACGTGTGAAGAGATCAGGTGTGTGCTGAAGGACGTACAAGCAAAGACTGACTACTACGTCAATGTAACCACAAGGATATGGCGTGGAACTTTTGCCCATGTAGGTACCTTCAGCCATGTCGATCACTTGGTCTGCAACACATATACACAATACATTAACTGGACATATATTGAAATAACTGATAAATGACCAGCAATTGGATTTATAATATTTGCTTTCATATACCATATTTTCTGGACTAAAGTGTGCACCGGACTATAAGGTGCACTGTCAATAAATGGCCCATTCTTAAACTTTTTTCTAATGTAAGGCACACCGGACTATAAGGCACATTGAGGAAGAGAGAGAGAGACAGAGAGAGAGAGACAGAGAGAGAGGGTCAAAAGAGGATGGGAGATAGAGAGAGACAGGAGGATGAGAGAGACAGACAGAGACAGAAGAGAGAGAAGAGAGGGTCCGAAGAGGACGGGAGATAGAGAGAGGGGAAGGGAGAGAGCTAAAGCTAGCTAGGCGGCTGAGACCATTCACTGTCACATTTTTAAAATTTGTAAATGAAAAACTAATATTGCATCATACACAAGTATCAACTATTACCATTTTGTAGGCTTAATTCCACCTTAACTGCTGTGGTAGGCTAACAACCACTGCTTGTATTTGAGAAAGTGCCATGAACCACATAAAATCGCTTTGAGGTCAGTAAACACAACCAGAATGTATTCATATATAAAGCCTTCAATTGTGCCTTATAGTGTGGGTAATAAGGTAACAGGAAGTGTGTGATATTCCCTGGAGTTCTAACTGGATGGTATATTTTGTGTGTGTTTCTCCTCAGACTACATTCCAAATTCTTGATCTGGTGTCAATGGTCCAGATAGAGAGCTCCCAGCCTGACCTACTCATCATCCACCACAAGAACTTACCGGTAACACCACCAGGGCTTGAAAACGAAATAATTTTTAGAACGTTCTGTTCTGAACGGTTCAGGCAGGCCTATGTTTAACATTTTCGTTCTCGGAACCGTTACGCCACCAAAATATTGGTCCTGAACCTGTTCAGAACGCAAACGTTTGTTTGTTCTTAAAGTTCCTTATATTGTGCAATGTTAAGTTAAGATACAGTTTATACAAAATATATTTTGTGGACTTTCAAACTTCAGTGCAACTGTATTAACGCTGTTACATTTTCTTCCTCGTCTGTCCACAAGATGGAGCCCCAGATGCATGGGGTTTGATGACTGAAACTGAAAGTTGGATGGATGCACAACTGGGAATGGTCTCCCAGACATAGGATATGGTCAAATACATCAAGAACGGAAAAAAATGTTTTAAACCGGTTTTCTGGATTTCATAATGTTCCATTTCTGTTCCGGAACAGTTGAAGATTTTTTCATTCGTGTTTCCACTCCCCATTATATTCCATAAAATTCAGTTTGTTTTCGGTTTTCATTTTCGTTCCTTGAACCGGTTCAGAGCCCTGAACACCACAAGACCTAACTATTAATATTTAATACTGATATTAAAGACGTTACTGTCTCAATGACCACAATAACACACTGCTAAGACAACACATTTTCAATGAAACCATTTTTTCCTCAGCTGGATACAACCACACGATTGCATTGGTTTTAATGATTGCCTGCTGCCATGCAAGGCACTCGCCAGTCGCCACATCCTATCTACTCAAACTCAAACTTTATATATTTGTATAGCACTTTTCATGCAGAGCAACACAAAGTGCTTTACAGAAACAGAACATTGAACAGAACAACGTCACCCACAGCCTCCCAAATCAAACACCGTCACGCACACACACAGACACACACGCAAACAAATACAGTGGGCTGATGTACCGATGATAGTAACATCCTAGTTATAAGCCAGATCAAAGAGATGTGTCTTGAGCTTCTTCTTAAAAACATCGACAGTCTCCGCGGCCCTGAGGGCCTCCGGAAGACCATTCCATAGCCGATTGATTGACTGATTTATCAAAGAGCTGTACCTTTCTACAACTGAAGTTAGGTGACCAGAGAATTATGTTGTTATTAAAGCATGTTTAGAGAATTATTAGAGGTGACTTAACTGTACTGGCAGAGGTTTGCCAGCAATGATTGCACAATTGTCTGTCCCTGATGTGTGGTGGTCGTCTCACCATCAGGTGGTGCTGACTTTGAGCAAACCAGGGGAGACAGCTGATGTCCCAGTGGGAGTCATAGTGGGCAGTGTGATCGGAGGGCTTCTGTTGCTGGCACTCGCTGTAGTAGCATTGTGGAAGGTGAGTTTATTTTTTTAATCTATTATTAAAATTGGTAATTCATTTTTTAGAATAGTGCATCATTTCTGAAGTTATGTGACAACAGAAGTCAAAATCGAAGTGAAAGTCACCAAAAGTTATGTTTGCACACCTACACACACACATAGCAACTCATTGTTTCTACTGATGGTAGCCTGCCCATAGTCTGCTGAAACAGCGGGCAGACTGACACGGGACGGGATTAGTGCGCATTGCAGGTGGGGCAGTAATAACGCTAATAGGCTTGTTTGTTTACTTATTTACTTATTTTGGACGATATTATCGTATGTCGCAATATTTTCTAGGGATAATATCATGCATATACAATTTCCAATGTCGCCCAAGTCTACTGCACAGTATCACACACAGGAAAGGAGGGTTGCGGAATCAGCCACACATTCTGAACTACAAACTTACTTCTTTACTTAGACTTACACTTTGCTTTGTGCTGCCCAGTAGCTCAGTTGGTTAGGCAGAGCGCTGGAAAGCACACATATGCCTCAATGGCGCGGTGAGTCGGTGGTTCGAATCTCGCCACAGACGTTTTTCCCGCATGTCTGCCCCCCCCATCTTCACCTGTTTCCGCTAACCCTAATAAATAAAGCTTGGAAAAAACAGCCCGAATGGGCTGGAAAAAAACATTTAAAAAAAGACTTACACTTTGCTCAGGGTGAATCAATAAAATTGCCACTGCATGGTCCAAATGTGCGGAGTGGTGTCCAATCCTGGAGACTGGGCTGAGAAATGCAGTAAATAAAGATATGTCAAGGAATTTCTCAATTACAATTTTGAATATTATCTAGGTAAGCATTTTTTTGGAAGATAAGGTGGCATTCATCATTTAACTTTCTAGAGACTCGTCTCATGACGTAAATGAATGCGGGTATAATTGAAAAGGTTGTTAAATGCAAGTTTTTTTTGTCATTTTCAGTTTGGCTTCTTCAAGAGGAAATACAAGAAGATGCAGACGGAGGCAGATGAGGGAGATGCCAACGAGGTGATGGAACTCAATGGAGACAGTGCCGCACCCTAGCGAATGAAATAAGAAGGGCATTAGGTGTCACGATTGCATTACGATGGCCTCTTGTCACAATTTACATTGAAATATTTGGTACTTTTAGAGGCCCAAAACACAGAGAACAATGATGAATTTGAGAACAAAACATTGTATTCAAATACAATATGATGGAATTTTGCAAGGTTCTGTGTGATTGTCACACTGTGACAACTGCATGATTTAGTTTTTGTTCTTATTTGTGTTTTTGACGATAGGCGATTCTGCCCACTGGAAAAAAATGCATTGGCGCAGTGTGCCGTGCATACGTGATGCACATATTTAGCCTGACGCTGCCAGACTTGATGGCATGTGAGCGCCTATCGACTGTAACGACTACAGACTAAAGTTTACAAGAGCTGTGCGCACATAGCTTGGCAAGCCAGAACAAAGAAATCGGTGTGTATTGGTATATTGAGCCTTTTTTTATGTTTTGTAAATATTGTAAAAACATAAATATTAAATTAAAGTAAAATAAAATGTTTCAAATTATAAATCCTTTTTTTTATCATCCTGCCCTAGACTGGATGATCACTTTGTGGTTTATTTCATTTTGTTTTCACCTCGGAACACAAAACAATACAATTCACATTCAAATAACAATTGGATCTCCTGTTTCTGGAGATCAATCTTAGCAAAAAACAAATACAAGGTATTCAAACTCCTGCCTGCCTTAGTAATGCTTGACCAAAGCCTGGTCGACCATCCACAGCCTGAATTTAATGTACATAATATGTTTATTTTTTTAAATCTACATGGAGCGGTGCTAATCTGTCAGTGGGACTAATGCTTTTCTGGTGATGCTCGTGGGACTGCAAGCTTCTGAAATACAAGATCTATTTCTGCTGTCGATATTAACCTGTTTCCCTTAAATGGGACAACACTGTCAGTTTTGTATAGTTCAGTCTTGAAGTTCTGCTATGTTTTGATTCTACCTGTTCATTGAACAGGTGCTCACATGGTTGGACGGTGAAAATATATAATATAGTAAGGACGAGTATCATGGCGCAATACTTTTGAGGGTTTTTGACACGGGCTTAAAGAAGCTGGAATATACAGCATTGAATATGGTTCATTTTTAAAATTGTCTACTTGCATGTTGGGACAAAGCATGTTTTTAGTTAGTCGGATGATTTTTGTAATATTAGCACTTTATGAAATATTGGGGTTGGCCAAATGTCACCTCATACACCAAAACAAAAAAACTTGAAAAGTTGTAGCTTACATTTGTAAAATATAAAGAGGGAGAAATTAAACGCATTAAATTATTTGTTGAATTTTGGAATATTATAATTTGCTAACATGTAAAGCTGCAATTGACTCCTTCGTTAGTACTGAGAATAATATTAAATTAAACTCTAAATAAATTTGACAATGCACCCAGGCTCTTGTACACTGTAATTTGGTATCTCTCCAACGAGCCAAACTCCTTAGTATCTGGCTTATGTGTGTCGACAGATTGACAGCACAAAGTTGCAGAGGCTGTTTTGCTGCCTGGAATATATCTTAATGTAGATTAAGTTACCTGAATATTATTTGTTGAATTGTAGTATTTGAAAGTAATATGGAAGGAATCGAAAGTAATGCCTTATTTAACTTTAACTTTTATTTAACAGGATTAGTTGTGAAAGTGGGGCGAGAGAGATAAGGTGAAGGCATCGCTGAAAGTTCGGCGATACTAGCCAGAACTAACGCACCGTCCACGCACACTTGCAAGCGTCAAGCGATGTGCGATGTGTGCACGATGCTTTGGTTCTGGCTCGCCAGGCTAGTTGGCAAGGGGAGGGAAACTCTTACCCCCCTTTGACACTAATACTGTCAATAAAATTTGAAAATGGCGGCAAAAAATTTACTTAACATTCATTTTTTTTTAGTAAGTAACTACATTAGTCATTTTAATCGATTGCTTCTATAAAGTTACCTTCCCCATGAGGAGTCGAGTGCATTGTGTGCATTCAAGTTGAGCGCTGCTAGCAGGTTGTTTGTTTGAAAAATGTATGATTGTGTTCATTGGATTGCACTGGATTCACTGCATTGTGTGTAATATTAATATGTAAATCATTTAATACATATGTATACATATAGTGTACATGCTGTCGGTGTTATATAATAATAAGAAGGTGCAGGTGATGATAGGGTGCAGAACATGCATGGCAGGACTTTTAACCTGCATGACCAAGATAAGTTAACAATAAGGTAACTTAAACAAAAACATAAACGTTGATAATGTTAATAATATTAGGGAATGCTATCAGAGCTAGTCAAGTAACAAAGTACTAATACTTAAGTAACTGCACTTAAGTAGAATTTTCAAGTATCTGTACTTGTAGAAGTACTTTTTTATGTGAGTACTTTTTACTTCTACTCAGTAGATTTTTCACAAAAATATCAGTACTTCTACTCTTTCCCAAAACAGGGTTGTTGTTACTTTTTCTGCAACGACATGGTAGGACTAGCGTGAATGAGTCAATAGTGGGCGGTACTCGGTAATGCAGAGTACAGTAGCAGTTAATAAGTTGTTTTCATGTAGTCTCTGGATGTGCCTCTCAAAAAAAATATCGCCTGTAAAGTGTTAAGACAAATTTAAGTTTTGTACTTTGTACTTTAGACTTTGAACAATACTTTTGAGTACATTTTAGAGCATGTACTTTTTACTTTCAAAAATACTTTTTGAGTACATTTCTCAGCCTGCACTTTTAACTTTACTTGAGTAGATATTTGGATCAGTACTTTGTAATATTACTCAAGTTGTTTTTTACAAATGTAAACTCTTACTCAAGTAAGAAATCCTGGTACTTTTGCCATCCTTGGATGTGGACGAAAGGGATGGGATCTTCTTATTTGGTGCAGCATGTGTATTGTACAAATTCTCCATGAAGTGTTGGGTAATGAAATTAATCAATTGAAAATGTTAAAGAGAAATTATCCCAAAAAAGAAAGAAAATGAAATGATGAATGAATGGTGAAATGTTTTTGATCGGTTAATCGAGTTTAGGCGTCCACCTAATGTTATATACAAATTGTATCTAAACATAATAGTATACAATTTAAAGAAGATTATATCCATCCCAAGGCAAAAACGATGTGTTTACAAATTTTTAAATTATAGAATTCTATTTTGTTAATAAGCAGTTTTTTTTTCATCAATGGCAAACAATGGTATTCAAAGTGTTAAGTGGGGTAACAAGATTACCCATCAACCGTTACGGTTACGGTACGTAACCATGGTTCTCTGAGTGAAGAGACTATCTCTCCACCCAGTTACATATTCCATATGTACGGGAACTGACCCCACGTGGGTCAGGTGACGTGGATAATTCTTTAAGACACACCACCTGTGGAGGTGGCCTAATGAGGCTATAAAGGCACCTGGGTGCCTCGCGCTCATTGATTAAATTTTGATGCAACGAATCCCCAAGCGGAATTGTGCTGGAGAGATAGTCTCTTCACTCAGAGAACCATGGTTACGTACCGTAACCGTAACGTTCTCTATCG
>OMKY01180992.1:0-11615 GCA_900302395.1 Bregmaceros cantori
TAAATAATTATGTGTGTGTGTGTGTGTGTCCCTTATTTCTATTTCTGGCAACCCTATGTTGACATGGTATAGGCTAAGCTAGCTAACATTTTTTTATTGACAGAGCCTCACTGAGCTAGCTGTGTGCTATCTTGTTGACATGGCACAGGCTAGGTTAGCTAACATTTTTTTTATTGACAGAGCCTCACTGAGCTAGCTGTGTGCTATCTTGTTGACATGGCACAGGCTAGGCTAGCTAACATTTTTATTGTTGACAGAGCCTCACTGAGCTAGCTGTGTGCTATCTTGTTGACATGGCACAGGCTAGGCTAGCTAACATTTTTATTGTTGACAGAGCCTCACTGAGCTAGCTGTGTGCTATCTTGTTGACATGGCACAGGCTAGGCTAGCTAACATTTTTATTGTTGACAGAGCCTCACTGAGCTAGCTGTGTGCTATCTTGTTGACATGGCACAGGCTAGGCTAGCTAACATTTTTATTGTTGACCGAGCCTCACTGAGCTAGCTGTGTGCTATCTTGTTGACATGGCACAGGCTAGGCTAGCTAACATTTTTATTGTTGACAGAGCCTCACTGAGCTAGCTGTGCAGCTGTGTGCTATTGCGCGTGTTGCTGTGTGGGTTGCAGCATGCGGTCAGGGCCAGCTGCTCAGCAGCAGCTAACGCTAAAACTCAGGCGCTGATTGGCCCGCCGGCGTGTCTCAATCTATATTCTGGACGTCCAGTGGAGTGTACAGTGGGCTTGACCAAGCCCCCCGCCCCTCCGAGAGGCAAGAGGTAGACCATGCCCCCCGCCGCCCCTCCGAGAGGTTGAGGAGGACGTATTCTGTGAATGGAGGCTGACATCATCACACACTCTGTGCTGAACACGGAGAGGGAGGGAGTAGATGAGTCTTCCCGCCTCCTCACTTCTCCCTCTCTCTCACGTTCTCGCTCTCTCTCCGTGCCGTGTGGCCGAAGCACAATAACAGCCGTGCGCGCGAGAGGGAGGGAAAGAGGGAGTGGAGGGGGGGAGCGGCGCGCGGCACGGCTTGCGGCCAGCACGAACGAAGGAGCCAGCGGGTGAAGGAGAGGAGCGGACGGCAGCGTGCGCGGCGACCGACGGACAGACAAAGACAAAGGGAGGAGAGAGAGAGAGAAAAAACACGCTGCCTGGAAGAATGGCGGATTCCCCTGGAATGTTTTTATTTCATGATTCTAACGCTGGGAATTCATTTTTCTTTTGTGGATTTCATTTGTCCAGCGCTGTCTGCTTGTAGCCTGCTGGTTGGCTGGGCGCTGGGAAGGAGCGCACGCTCCAACATCTGTTGTCACTCTTTTTTTATTTTTTTTATTTTCATAGCCAGATGAGGCCAAATCAACACAGAATGGAGAAATAAAGAGGGAACGGACAGCGAGAGAGGGAGAGAGAGGTGGGGGGGATCTGAGCGAGGAGAGAGGGGAGTAATGAGAGATCAGGAAAAATGATCTTTTGTCATCACCCTCTCTCTCTCACCTCCAATGGCCACTCAGTCTGTTCTCCTCTTTTGTGTTGGATCATCCGGGGCCCTGGTGTTGATGTGCCGGCTGTGACGGCAGAGTAGTATCGCTACCCTCCCCACCCCGCCGCTGACCTCTGCTGACCAGTGTGCGGGGGAAGACCCCATGCTGCCTGGTTTTTGGCGCTGTGTCACCCTAAACAGGATGCCACAATCCGTTTCCACACCACGAGCAAGCCAAACACTTCAATGGTAGCAACAGCCGACAAGAAAAATAAAGGAATCCAGGCTTTGTGGAGAGAAGGGAAGAGTGGCGAAACCTCAATTACTGACCCCTTTTTCCTAATTGGACGACGATTCCACAAGGATTCGACGGCCTGCTTGGACCCCGTGCGCGTGTGCGTGACGCTCCAATTTTTGTGCGGTGCGCGCGGTCAGACTTCTAAAGATGTGACCTCGGTAGGTGTTGTTGGGGGGGAATGCTGGACATGCGCCCCCACTCACCTCCGGCGAGCAACCATGTGGACGTCTGGCACACCGCAGAACACAGCCGCGTCCTTGGCCGAGCGGGATTTCTCCGGTTTGTAGTGTGCCACGGAAACACCATGGAATTCACGTGAATCCCCGGGGGAATATTTTGGGGTTTGATCCATAAACCGTGCAGGATACGACACACTTTGAACATTCTATGGCCTACGTCTGTACACCACTTTGAAACACACAAGTAACGGTGACAACACCAAAACCCAATAATGAAAAAGGCGACAAGCGCTACATTGAGGCGGGCTTGGCCCAGTTCAGACCTGTCTGAACGCTTCACGGCAATGCCATTGGGCTCGGTTGAGCCCCAGCGCAGTGCCCGCCGCTCACGCAGCGAGAAGGATTACAAGGCCCACAAGAAGCCCCACCGGCAGCCCCCGCAGTACACCTGCCAGAGCCCCCCGGCTTATGTTCAACCAGGTACCAAACTATTATTTTTCCATCATGTCTATTGTCACGCCTTGGATGTTCAAGCTTGAACATCCAATGAAACCACCGGAAAAAGAATCGCCAATCTATGCGCATAGGGTTGCGACTAAACACTAACTAATTATTACATTTGTTGCCAATTGATTTTATCATTGTTATTGTCACACAAATAATGTATTGACAATTTCTGAAAATACGATATAAATTGGACATAATTCATAAAAAATGTAGAAACTAGAAGCAATCAGAGATTGCAAACCTGCGCCGTAGTGGTACAAAAAAATAGTACTTTTAGTCCTAGCAGTATGTGTGGCAACCCATTATCAATGCAAGTGCTCAAGTAGTGTGATTGACCCACCGGCGAACATGCCAACTACATTTCCCAGCGGCCCCATGCAACCCGGAAGTCTGGTCACGTGAACACGGTAAGCGATCGATGGGTAAGTTGGTGATTAAGTATGATTATGTTAGTTATAGGCTACAGAAAAGCACCAAAATGTAATTGATTCTTCCATGTGTCATTTCCAACAACTGTACAAAATTAATTTCATCCAGATCCTTGCACAACTTTTTCATAGTTTTTCATGCTGGGGACAGACATACAAACACTACCTTCCAAAAACATAACCTGCTTCGCGGCGCACCCCCGACGCAGGTAAATATGAAGACAAGCATCAAAATAAATTCATGAATTAAATGTATGACCTTCTGTAAGTAACGTTCTTTGTTGGGTATCCGACGAGGTGAATTTTTATTTGCTGTGCATATTTTAGATACTTTACCTGTTAGTACGTATAGCGCAGCAACTTTTTAGTACGTATAGTGCAGCAACCTTTTAGTACGTATAGTGCAGCAACCTTTTAGTACGTATAGCGCAGCAACTTTTAGTACGTATAGTGCGGCAACTTTTAGTACGTATAGTGCGGCAACTTTTAGTACGTATAGTGCGGCAACCTTTTAGTACGTATAGTGCAGCAACCTTTTAGTACGTATAGTGCAGCAACCTTTTAGTATGTAAAGTGCAGCATCTTTTTCAGGCGCAAGTTCTGAACGTGTGCGCTATGCGTGGACGAGTCATTTGTTCTGGCTTGCCAGGCTTACCACCACCACTAGTGCTACTACTAGTACCAATACCACAACTACTACTACTACTACTACTACTACTACTACTCCTTTGAGGTTGAGTTCTGTTAGGCCACTTTAGGAGCGCTATACATGACCATAATGTTTTTGAGGTCTAATTTTGAGTTGAGGTTAGAGTGATGTCATTCTGCCGAGCATTGTTATTTCTATGTGATTTGTTAACCATCGCATGGTGTGGTTTTGGAAGGCTCAATTTACACATTCAAGGTCGTATAAGACTGCTAGCAGTATGTAAGTAGTGTAGATTCTAGTGGAATGTGTTTTGGTGTGTGGAGTGTGCTGTTGGGGAGATTAATCGATACTACAGCTGCAACCAATTGATGGATGATTATTGAATTAATCGCCAACTTATTTGGTAATCTATTAATTCATTCATTCAGTTGAAAACGGAACACTGTTAAGCCTTGGGCGCCATCCAGTAGTCAGGACTGGGAGTGTGCAGCAGGCCTTCGGGACATTGGATAGCAGTCCCATAGTTTTTTTTTTTTCCAAATGTTTTCCCCCCCGGACAACAAACCAAGACAAAAAAGCAAATCAAGAAACAAAACAATTAAAAACAAACAACAATACATGGCAAACATCCATACATCATATCGCACTACCTCACTCAAGCGTTCAAGGTCTTATTGAGAGTAGGACATTCTTCAGCTAACTGTTCCTATTCAGGAAGCAGTTGTGCGGTAGTTCTCCAGCAGTTACATATATGGTGTCCATAATTCACCAAAGTTCTTGGGCTTGCCCTTTGCTATGTATGTTAGTCTCCCCAGACCCAAGGACTCAAATAGACCCTTCATCCACACCCCCAGCATGGGAGCCTCCATATTTTTCCAATAGAGTGAGATGGCTCTCCTAGCTTGGAGAAGTCCAAGCAGTCCCACAGATGTCCTAAAGATGTCAGGACTCTTTTTACAAAGTGCTGACAAATTGTTTGCCTCGCGTGGTTTGCAGCTGGAATAAATAATCTGTGCGTTCCACGCAGACCACCGCCAGTGGAGAACGCCACGGGATGATCACGACACATGCTCACTAGTCAGCGAAGGTGTCATGTGACTCCAATCACATGACACAGTCCCACCCAAAGACTGGGACTGTGTTCCAATTTGCATACTTTGCGAAGTACTTTGTGGAATGGAGGGTAGGAGGGCGCAGATGATTCTCTCCGCCGTTCTGAGGAGCAGAGGACAGACTGGATAATGGCTGTGTAGAAGGTTATCAGGAGCCCCCTCGGCAGGCTGAATTCCTTAAGCTGCCACAGGAAGTACAGTTTAAGCTAATCCTAACAAAATAAGCGGAGTGTTTTTGGGATTCAAACTTCACATCACGGCAAATATTACGCCAAATTATCCATTATAACACCAATAACACCAAACACAACCGATGAATTGCGGTGGATGGGGATGCTTGGGGATGTCAAGCAACTAATGGCTTCTACATTTTTCTGATATAAATCGGGTATGTGAGTTGTTACACAACCAAAATTTGGTTACCCAAAAAGACAATTTTTAGTTGCTTCTATCATGAATCCTTTTTGGGTCTGTGGGGCTAAGTGATGCCAACAGAGTACTGCTGCTTATGCAGGCAAGATTGGTAAGCATGGTACTCTTCTGAAATGGGGTAAGAACGCTTTCAGTAGGAATTTTAGTTTCCACAACTATTGGTTTATGACAAATTTCTGCACATTACTACATTGCAAAAAAAAATATTGGATCATTTAGACTAATTGAAATTTTGTGATTGCCGCAGGGAGGACTGATCATCCCCCTGGGACCTAACAGAACGGGGAAGGGCGTTTTAGGGTCGAATCGTCCATAGATCCCGCTCTGAAACCACTGATTAGGCAATCAAATTGATTTTAGTATCATGGTTTTCTAAATTCTGTTCTCAAAAACTGACATAGGAGTTAGGCTGAATGTGTGGGTAAGGTGATGGTCAGTGAGAGTTGTTGGTGTGGTGTCATGGTGGGGGGTACTTGGACATTCTGACATGACTGACTTGAGAAGCCCCTCTCCGGCACTTTTGGGTATTGATTCAGACATCACGTCGGCCCCGTGCAGTTACTCTGATGTACCAAAACAGAACTGGGCTTTGTCTCAGTTTCTTGATCTGTCTCTCTCTGGCTCTAGCCGGCAAACTTGTCACTTTTGCTGGGCACACCAGGGGGAATCTTGCAATGAATCAACTCAAGCTCAGGTCTCCCAGTCTAGAGGCAAACACACAGGGCTATTGTCCTATTAGTAGAATTCTGTTCACTACCCAATATGAGTCACAGTGGAGGTAATGTGGTTGTTATGAGCCACAGTGGGGGTAATAACTGTTTGTTATTCTCCTCTAAGTCGATTCCACGCTGCCTTCTCCCTCATGACGGTAACCTAACACTAATGTTGGCGCGCAGGGACGTGCGGGCGGCTGCCAGCCAGACTCGGGCTCCGGCCATTGTTGTGTGTAATTGGCCCAAATTGATGCCAGACGACGTCATCTCATGTGTAGTCATCTGGGAGCCTTTTGAACTGCGCTCCAGCGGGGGGCGCTCGTCCCGAGGGCAGCACGCGATGTCACCGATCACCATCGTCATAACGTCATCCTCTTGGTCTCTCAACCGCACAGGCCCAAAACCTGCATGGCTATAGACGAGTTTACCCACAAAATATAGGGGCCTGGCATTTTGTCCCGCCGGGTGTAACACACTTCCTGTGTCTGTGTAGTTGCCTGTGTAGAGTTATCATAGTGGGTGGAAGTAGGTGAATTTGTTGCACAAAACGCATGTTTCAAAGACCACTACCTCAGCTCGCTCTGTGACACATTACACATCATCCACCCCACTTCACTCACCGTTTTACATAAGTATTGATGAAATACAGTCAAAATCGGATGTTACTCACTGATGTGGCCACATGTTCTTCTGGACCAATGGGATGGCTGCTTCCACTGGTAATTCCAACTTCAATGAGTAAATGGAACGGGTTGCGCAGATTATTGCGTTTGTGGGGCAACCACCATCATTTTTAAATAATGCGGTAGGTGTGTGCTCACACTGAATAGACGTTAATAATGTTGAAAAATAGTCGAAGACATGGCGAAATAAATGGCACAGGAAATGGCGAGCAGGGGTAGTTAAGGAAGCAAACGGGTGAAAAACTTGTCTATATACTTACTAACCAATATACATACTCTCTGGACACGGGTTAAATTCACCCGTCCGCAGTTTAGGGTGACCAGATTCCTCAAATGCAATCCGGGGACAGGCGCGTTCCATGTACAATCCATCCACATCCAAATATACCTACCTCCATGCCAGCTGCTCTCCCTGCACAGTGACCCCAATGCAACCGTCTAGCGATATGCAATGCGTGGATGATGCTCTGGCTCGCCAGCCTAGACCATGCCTGCAATGCAGAAGGATTGACGCATTGGCCACTAGAGGGCAGTGGCGCCATTCTGAACTAGTTTGCTTACCACTATTCCTGCAGAGTAAGCGATCTCAGTTGAGATTGTGCTAGGAGGAGTTGGTGCTGTGTGCTATTGTCTCTACGTTCCCTTGTGTTATGGCTCATTCATGAAGAAAGACTCCTCGATCTTCATATGGACATAATTCACACAATACGGACCCCTTACGGATCACTGTGTCTCCCTCACTGGGATGAAGCGCACGGGCATATGTTCATACACACACACTAATCTACACGCACACACGAACGCACACACACTAATCTACACACACGGAGAGATCACTTAACTTGTTTTATTGATTTAAAAAAAAGAAATTCTTTGTTTTTTGACATGATTTTTAAATTTTAAAAATGACAAAAAGCACATTCGGTTAATCGATCAATTGATCGTTAATTCTCACGTGGTCCATCGCTTATTGGTATGAAAGGCATGAGTACTTTTTATTCCTATGTGATCTGTGTGTCTGTGATGTGTCATCCATTGTCTTACTCAGTTTTGTTGATAAGAATGATACTGGTTGATTTTCCAGGAGATGGTCATTGTGTGGATGGCAACTGTGTGAACGATGCGTTACGTTACAATCAGGGCTTTGAACCGATATTTTTTTCTAATCGGTTCGTTCCGAACAGAAACGGAATTATAACGTTTCCGGTTATGTGTTCCACCAATAAATTGACGTTCCTGAACTGGTTAGAACAAAAAAATATTGTTATAATATAATACGGTTAATTCCGTTCCTTCGACGGACATGCAAAAGCAAAAGTAAAAAGTAAAGAGAGAGGTGACGGGGGCTGCACACCCGCGCGTGACGGGCGCATGCTCCGTGAAGTTGTATGGCGCTCACATTCTAAATTCTGCGGATAGATGCCTATTTGCGCGTAAAGCGAACACTAACGGGGCCGTACATCTATCTTCATCCAGTCTATGGTCTACATACATCCAACTCAGCGAGCCGTTGACACGCCCATACGGGGCAAACCATTTTATGTCCCGCACAGGGGTGGATTATATTCAACTAGTGTGTTGTGCTGGTGAATTTGTTTTTCAACGCTGTGTTTCAACGAAAACTTTGAGGAACGGTATCAACTGGTTACCATTATTTTAAAATAAGTGTTCCTGTTCCAGAACATAAAAAATAATAACGTTTCCGGTTTCGTTTCTGTTCCCTGTAAAATACAAAAAGTTCCCGGTTTTCGTTTTCGTTCCTTGAACCGGTTCAAAGCCCTGGTTACAATCGCATAGAATTGTAATACCGCATCATGTACTCCTCTTCAGTACCGTCATGGCGGTCCTCTGGTGTATGTGGGCCTGTCTGTAAGGCCACTCGTGTGCTGCACTATAAAGTTGCTTTCAGGGTTTATAAAGAGCAGAATGGAGCCACTAAAGGCCAACTCGGCCACTGTTTTTACAACACGACATCCCCATAAAACATTCAGTTGGAGACTGGATGCGTCCGAGTGTAATCGTATTCACGGGCTCACTCCTTCATTCCAGTGCCATTAATTTGAGTAAAACAAAGCTTGACTGCAGTCATCTCACACGGTAACATTATGTCTCTATCAACAAGTTCGAGCTCCGGTAAAATCGTAAGGAGTAACTGTGCATTTCCACCAATACTAGTTGGAGCTTGTAGTGGTGTCAGAAAACCAGAAAAATGTCAAGTAAGCTGATGGGAATAGACGCGGCAGTGTCAAACAATGCAAGAATTGTATTGGGTGTCGGTGTCAAACCAGCATTGTTCCTCCTGAAAGGAGGAGGTGCTACTCCTTACTTTGGCAGCATTTTTGGAAGCTTGACGTCACAATCTCGTCCCTAATTGAGCACACGCTCACCCATTTATCCCATTGGTTGAAAAGAACATGTGACCGGATCAGTGAGTAATTTGCAGTTGTAGTTTCTTTATTCGCAGCTTTATTCGCCATGTAGCATATACAAACAGCAGTACACGTGCATGGAATTTGACTTGGGCTAGGAAAAACTCTCATGGACATACTCAAAAATAATCAAAATTGATTATCAAAGTGATTAATCAATGAATCCATAATAAGCCATTATTGATTAATTGTAAGATTCCCCCTGGTGTACCCAGCAAAAGCGACAAGCTTCCCGGTTAGAGCCAGAGCAAAGCCCAGTTCTGTCCATCTGGGCTGTTTTGGTACACCAGAGTAACTGCACGGGGCCGACGCAATGTCTGAATCAATACCCAAAAGTGTCGGAGAGGGGCTTCTCAACTCAGTCATGCCAGAATGTCAAAGTACAGTGCTGCCCAGTAGCTCAGTCGGTTAGGCATTGCACTGGAAAGCATGCATATGCCTTAATGGCGCGGTGAGTCGGTGGTTCGAATCCCACCACCGACGTATTTCCTACATGTCCTTCACCTGTTTCCACTAACCCTAATAAATAAAGCTTGGGAAAAAAAACTGCCTGAATGGGCTGGAAAAAACAAAAGAATGTCCAACTATCCACCACCATGACACCACACCAACAACCCTCACTGACCATCACCTTAACCAAACATTCAGCGTAACTCCCATGTCAGTTTTTGAGCATAGAATTTAGGCCTAACTCCCATGTCAGATTTTGAGCATAGAATTTAGAGTCCAAAATTATGAGACTAAAATCAAAGTGAAGAATTAATCAGTAAAAAAGGTGATCGATGATCAAAATAATCGTTAGTTGCAGCTCTGTTATGGAATTAATCAGTAACTAATTTCGTATTCGACGATTGCCAAGGATCATCCTCACGCTAGGTTTCCACAACAGAGTTATTTTTTTCCCGTCCGTCACCCGCAGCGCCGCCCGGATATTTCCTGGCCAGACAGGGGTTTCCATAGTAGACCACTACGGAACGCGCCGCTCTGGTGAACGAACTTGTGAAATGCCTTTTTCTCGTTTTTTTTTCATCTTTCTCCCTTCTTGTGTGTGTGTGATCCACACACTATATATGTGTGTGTGTGTGTGTCAACAGTCTTTATTAATAGTCAATATTATGGTATAAATAAATTACAATGAGGTTGTGTACAAATAAGAATCTTGACTTGAATCTCTTGTAATAGTTATTTTGTTAAAGGAAAAAACTAGAGCTGCAACTGATTAATCGATTAATCGGTGATAATCGATATCACCGACATGTCTCCTCCCCCTTCTTCACCCTTTTTCCAGCCAATCCTGAATAAAGCCTTGAATGGGGCGCAAAAAAAAGACATTTGTTCCGAAAAAAAATTAACAGATCAATCGATAAATCGCCAGAAAAGATGGCCAATTAATCGATTATCAAAATAATTGTTAGTTGCAGCTCTAGAAAAAACAGCAACCAATTAGTTGATTGATCGTTTCAGCAATAGTCAACTAATCCACTATTAAAATAGTTAAATGCAGCCCTCGTCCACAAATTGCTTTTTGCAAGTACATTACTTGATTTAAAACCCAAGCCACCATTGGTTGTTGACACCTACCCTGCTCACGGCCAGCACCTCCTCCACCTCCCCCATTGTCCAACCACACTCTTCCCCATCTCTTTAGCCTCTGTGCCGGCTACTCTTTGTTCAACAAGCCCTAACCAGCCACACCCGCCCAAGTCCTGTTCAAATGTTAATGACATGTTAACACCAAAACCCGGCACTTCCACTGGTGATCTGCTGTTTGGAGGAGCGTCTCTCTCTATTGCTCCTCCTTGAACGTCGGTTAATAATAATCGTCCATCATTTTCTTTAGATCAGAACAGATTAGAGATTATAAATCCCTAGTTTTGATAGCCAGGTAATTCAAAGAAGAAAAGTTTTCTCTCTGGATATCCAAGGCTCGCCATGTTCTGTGCCGCACCGAGTCGGGCTGTACGTATAGTGCACTTTGTTCAGTAATGTTGGATTACACCCCTCGACTGGCCGTTATTTCCCGATGTTCGCCCATGTGCTGGATGCGGGACATGCTTCCGAAAACCACTCTGTTTTTGTGGGTGAGTGCCCGAACTTCACGTGCCAATTATCAATTTTGAAATGTATGTTATCTCCAATGGTGGAAAGGGTGCTGAAAAATTGTAATTGAGTAAAAATATCTTTACTTTGCGTACTCTCAGTAAAAGTAAAATTGACTTACTTCACTTAATCCTCTTGGCCCCTTTGGGAGCATAGGGCGTCCACCATGGATCTCCACCTCACTCTTCTCTGTGCAATGGTTTTTACTTCTAGCCAGGAGGTCCCTGCCTTGGACAGTTCATCAAGCATGGACCGCCACCAGTTGGATTTTGGTCTACCTGGTTTCCTCTTGCCCTGGGGATTGTAGTCCAGGGCTTGTCTTGCTATATTTCTTGGATTCTTCTTAAGAGTGTGTCCGATCCATCCCCACTTTCTAGCTTTGATTTGTGTGGTGATTTGCTGTAAAATTAAGTAAAAGTAAAATTACCCATCTCAAAATGTACTCGAGTAAAAGTACAAAATTACTTCATTTAAAATGTAATGAGTAAAAGTTACTTTCAATTATTTAATGCAAAAAACATGAGTCATGAATCAAATTCAGCATAAGTTGTTATTTTTTTCTTTTTTTAATCAATATTCTAATGAAGCTTTTAATAAAGAATGCAG
>OMKY01180998.1:0-11370 GCA_900302395.1 Bregmaceros cantori
GAGCCTGCTACATTACAATAGAGCCTGCTATGTGACAGTAGAGCCTGCTATGTCTGCTACGTTACAGTAGAGTCTGCGACACCTACTACATTACAGTAGAGCCTACCATGTTACTGTAGAGCCTGCTACGTGACAGTAGAGGCTGAAACACAGTCACAAAATTGAACACACTGACACACACTGACAATCAATGGAACACAAAGAAACACAATGCGACACACATTGGAACACACTGACACACACAAGCACACACCTTCCCTTCAATCCACATTTACAGGCCCTGCTAATGTTGACGCTGCTATTTTAGTATTTTGCAAGGCTGTGGTGGATCCAGTTAAAGTGTGTTATATTTATTTATTTTTAGGTTAAAATTGTTACAGCTACTAAGCTACTTTTGTTTCTGTTCCTGTAACTACCAAAGCATCTAGCACATGACCAAACAACATTCGAATTAAAGTTTGAATGTATGGTATTTACTCTCCATGTGAGAGTTGAGCAGATATGGGTAGAGTAGCCATAAAAATTACTTAGGTAAAAGTATTGTTAGCTCAGCAAAATATTACTCAAGTAAAAGTAAAAAGTAGTCATCCAAATGGTTACTCAAGTAAAAGTAAAAAAGCAATGTAATGCGTTACTGCCCATCTCTGGTTTTGAGGTTGTGGTGAAGTTTAGTTTCAACACAGATAATGCTGTACATAGACAACTGCTCTGTATTGACTGACCTGTACTTAACTCATTCAGTACCAGAGAGGTGTTATCGCGTCACTTGACCTCTTCTCAAAGAAAAAAAAATTAAAATGCGAGTGCAATGGCTCTGTAAACATGTAATAACTATTTAAATAATTTAAAGTGGTGTGAGATTAGCTCCCGCGTCTGCTGCGTAGGGTCACAGCTTGGCAGGCGATGGAGTCACAGAGAAATCGTGCCCCTTTCACACCTGACACACCTGGCACGTTGACGCAGACTAACGGTTTGTTTTTGGTTTTCGTTTTCGTTCCTTGAACCGGTTCGGAGCACTGATTAACGCGCTACGTTACATAGAAAGAATACAAATCCTGTTTGTTTTTTTACATAGCAAGGCACAGAACCGCTAAACATTCACCTAAAAACCCACTGTTGCTATAATTATTATTACTGTTAATATGTCACATTAAAAATGAGAAAGTTAGTATATCCCCTCAATGTTTAAGCAAGAGAAGTCTGGGATAATCAGATCGAGATGAGAAAAAAAAGTGTTGTTAACTTGCTGTTCTTTCAAATTGTTGAGCATTTGCATTTTAATAATTTAATCTTTAATAAGCATATGCTTACAAAGTATTCATAAGTGTCAGCCAAGTGGGTACATTGGTACAATATTTTTTTTCAATCCAACTCTAAGCTCTGATAATTGTATTTGAAAATGTTTACATTTTTAATATTATTTAATATATTATTACATTATACATTATATTTGACATCACATTCTCAAAGATGTTTGGCAACTTGATGGTACCGCAGCCTACCTTTTAAAATATACTACTAATAAAATATTTGCATAGCATTTATATTGTATTACATCCATACAGCTTTTTAATGTAATGGAAATTCATTTCAATCATAACATGTGTTTTGTTTTGTTTTTTTACTAAAACTACTAAGATGGAGCTAAAACGAGCCAAAACATTTTTTTTCACTAAAAGTTACTAAAACTAAGCAAGATGGAGCTGACTAAAAGTGACTATGACTAAATGTCAACTTGGTCTACATGACTATGACTAAAACTAAAACTCAAATGACCACCAAAAACAACAATGATACCCACCCATGTTCTGGAGACTATTGGAGAATGAAAACGGGGACAAACTAAGGTTTTTTTCTGATGATGAAGGCACACTGGCGCTGGGATGTTCAGAATTTGAAAATGGCGTGGCTTTATGGCTGCTCTATGTCCTATGTTCTGTCTTTTTGCACCGGTATTGAAGAAATAGTCTGTGAACTTTATTGCCTGCGCTGCGGCTGCGCCTTGAAGCAGGTTATGTTTTCGCCAGCTTTGGTTTGTTGGTTGGTTTGTCCCCAGGATAACTGATAAAGTTGTGTACGGATCTGGATGAAATTTGGTACAGTTGTTGGAAATGACACACGGAACAAGCGATTCAATTTTGGTGCATTTCTGTAGACGATGATCACCAACTTACCGATAGATCGCTTGGCGCTTACCGCAATCACGTGACCAGACTTTCAGGTCACATGGGGCCGCTGGGAAATGTCTTGCCATGTTTGCCGGTGGGAATACAGTCTATTGGTCGCAATCACGCTACTCTAGGAGCACTTGCATTGATAATGGGTTGCCACAACTACTGCTAGCACTAAAAGTACTATTTTTTTTTCTACCACTACGGCACAGGTTTGCACTCTCTAAGCTCTTCTAGCCTTATTGAGTATGACAATAAACCTCATTGTGATTCTGATCCTTGTGGTGAACATTGTTCACAGAACAGGGCGTCTGCTGGTGTGTCCACAATGTGTTGTCATTATTCTTCCTTCTATACACGCGTGCGTGCCTTTGCATCATATTTCATATCCGCAGCAGACGCCCACAACACAGCCCTAGAGCGTGAGTTCCTGCTGTGTACATGTACATAACAAACCAAAGACATAATGGGACAGAACAGATAATGGGAGAGCAGACATAATGGGACTGTGTGTGGACGTAATGGACTGCAGAGTGCAGCGTGGGGGGGGATGTCCTAGTTTATCTCTTTCTCTCCATGTTGGTCGTCATAAGTGAACAGTTTGAGTGACGTTTCTAGGATGGGATGTTTTTAATTAGGTCCTCTGCACAGAATCGGCTTTAGTTGCAATTGCAAGAAATATGCACATGGAATTAGGGTTCGGACACAGTAAGCATGTAGTAGTAGTAGCAGCGGTGTTGATGTTAGCCAAATTGATACATACATATCTTGCCTCTGCACTCATTCTCTGTGCACCTGTCCATACGACGTCATTTACACATGAACGAAGAAAGCAGATAGGTGGTAGAAATGGTCCGTATGGAGAATATAAGCGAAACATATAAAGACGGACCCTCATAGACCTCGCAAATCCTGCCGCACGCAGTGTTTCAGCAAAAACTTTTTAACCATTATTCTTAAATAACTTCCTGTTCCAGAACATAAAAAATAACGTTTCCGGTTTCGTTTGTTCCCTGGAAAATACAAAAGGTTCCCGGGTTTTTGTTTTCGTTCCTTGAACCGGTTCAAAACCCTGGATACTACTGCAGTGTAATTGTTTGTGTTTCTGTGATGATTCTGTGATCTGCTCTGGATTTAACAACATCTTAACACCGTGTTATCCTCCAGGCGTCCGCAGTGGTCCCGCTGTCTCCGCGGCGCTCCCTGTACCGGACTCTGTCTGACGAAAGTGTATGCAGCAGCGGTAACCGGAGGTCGTCGTCATATGCCAGCAGCTCGCGTCATAGTGTCGCTCTGGAGCAGGCGCTGCCCAACGACATCCTGTTCAGCACCACGCCGCCCTACCACAGCACCCTGCCTCCACGTATCGCCCGCTCCCGCCAGCAGGGGACATCAAACCTGAGGAGTGAGTCTGGTTGTCTTAATGGGATACTTGCACGATTTAGTGGAACGCAATCCACACCCGTTCGTGTCATTTTGTGGCACAAACCGGGAGGTGCCCACACAGTTTACACCATCTTCGCACACAATTAACGCCGGGTCATGGTTCAAGGAACGAATGCACGACGACCCATATCTGAATTAACTCGAGCGGGCACAGAGAGTGCGCTCATAGCCAGCGCAACACTGCCGACAGCAACCCTTTAATGCCCAGGCCTGGAACAGGCTCTCTTTTAAGGTGATTTACCATGTATCAAATAACCATGGATAGAGCCTATGAAACAACGTCATTGCTATGCACATTTTGGATGCTTTTTTTCAAACTAGCATAGCTATCACCCAAGTATTCTTGGGTACCAACTTGGTGTGAATGAAACGCAACATTGAAATACTACTACTAGATACTAGACACTCATTTGACAAATATTTTGGGTAACTTGAATGGAAATCTAGCGAACACACTCTCGTCCTGTCCAGCAGCAGCCAAGCAAGACGGCGTCTTTTCGTCTTGTCGGATTGCGGTAACTTGGGGCTCCATTTGGGGAAACGAAAGAAATGTAACTTGCACAATGATGTTCCACAGCCTTTAACGCAGCGATTCCCAAGCAGGTCATCTTTCGGCAGCACTTGCGCACCGTGCACGTGCAGGAATGTAAACAATGGCACGCGTATCTATGCAACTCCGCAAGCGGTGTGACATCACAATCTCGTCCCTCAGTGTTATCAGTGGGGGATGGCGAGGATATCAAGAACTCGCTTGAATTTTTACCAGCAAACGCGGTAAAATGAAAAAGCAGAAAATTACAATGGTCCAGGTGACGGAGGTGACACATTTTAAACTCTGGAATGCTGAAAAGGACGAGCAGATTGATCAGCTGGGGGACACAGTCACCACGTTGGAACAATACTCCAGGATTAATAATGTCATCATCTCTGGAATAAACATCGAACGCAGCTCGTACTCTAAGACGGCGGAGGCAGAAGAAAACAGGGATTTGGTACATGATCTGGACGTCAACTCAGTGGAAGTAGCAACGTTCTTTCACAAGAAGGGGATCAAGTGAGACCGTAGCGGAAAAGGCAGCAGACAAAACAAGGGAAAAAAACGGAAAGGTGCGGACATCTATCTCACTGATCTATCTCACTGATCTATCTCACTGATCTATCTCACTGATCTATCTCACTGATCTATCTCACTGATCTATCTCACTGATCTATCTCACTGATCTATCTCACTGACTCCAAACGAAATGCTAAGATCGCCAGTACTATAAGCTACCGTGCAAGGCCAGTAGACTCTTCAATGGTAATCGTAAAATAAAAAATGCTAGCATGCAATTTGCAAGAACTGGAGGTAGTGAGACATCAAATAGTTTGCAATATTATGTTTTCAGGTTAATACTGTTGAAAGGCAAAATAAAGGGATGAATCGATTAATCACCAGTTAAAATGGGTGATTAATCGATAACAAAATAATTGTTAGTTGCAGCCCTATCATTATTACTGTTATTATTACTTAACAAAAAATGATCTTGAGGTCAAGTGCATGGTATTTCCATTTTGGGCCATTCCGTCCCAGCGAAGTTAGCAAATAGTTGGCAAAATATTTTTTCCAGTGGTAGCACACGCCCGAAAAGAGGGGGGATGTGGGAACTTGCAGTGTGCTGTTCGAGACGCAAATGTTGTAACCTGAGTCAGTACCCCACAAACTCATTTAATGATCTGAACAACCCTTTAATCATTCGCCTCAGACTTACAAGTGACTGCAGCCATCCCATTGGTCCAGACAGACGTGTGACCAGATCTGTGAGTGATTTGGAGATATATTTAGGTAGATATCAGGTGGGACAAGTTGTCTATTCACAACATATTGGAGCCCTCTCATTGTTTGTGGCAAGCCCCCTTATAACTGCCACCCCCTCCTCCGATGCTGACCATGTTCCCCGTTCACCCCACAGATGAGTTCTGCTACTCAGACGGTTCCCTAGCTGACCATGTTCCCCGTTCACCCCACAGATGAGTTCTGCTACTCAGACGGTTCCCTAGCTGACCATGTTCCCCGTGCACCCCACAGATGAGTTCTGCTACTCGGACGGTTCCCTAGCTGACCATGTTCCCCGTGCACCCCACAGATGAGTTCTGCTACTCAGACGGTTCCCTAGCTGACCATGTTCCCCGTGCACCCCACAGATGAGTTCTGCTACTCAGACGGTTCCCTAGCTGACCATGTTCCCCGTGCACACCGCAGATGAGTTCTGCTACTCAGACGGTTCCCTAGCTGACCATGTTCCCCGTGCACCCCACAGATGAGTTCTGCTACTCAGACGGTTCCCTAGCTGACCATGTTCCCCGTGCACCCCACAGATGAGTTCTGCTACTCAGACGGTTCCCTAGCTGACCATGTTCCCCGTGCACCCCACAGATGAGTTCTGCTACTCAGACGGTTCCCTCGCTGACCGTTGCAAGCACAGCGAGCCAGGCCTCATGCCCCTGCCTGACGCCGCGTCCGACCTGGACTGGACACATCTGGTGGACGCGGCGCGGGCGTTCGAAGGTAAGGTGGCTCCCGCCACCTCCCCCGACCTTCCATGAAAACAAGCTAACGACTATGCCAACTAGGCGCTGTGCTACGCTAAATAGCCTTCTAGCTTCTCAGTCTGTGCTGTGCTAACTAGCCTCCTAACTTTTCAGTCTGTGCTACGCTAACGAGCCTCCTAGCTTTTCAGTCTTTGCTACGCTAACTTGCCTCATAGCTGGTCAGTCTGTGCTACACGAACAAGACTCCTACTTGTTCAGTCTCAGCTACCTTAACTAGCCTTATAACTGTTGAGTTTGCGCTCTGCTAACTTTCTTCCCAGCTGTTCAGTCTGTGCTATACTAACCATCATCTGATCTGTGTACTATGCTAACTACCTGTTCAGTGTGTTACATGAACCAGCCTCCCATCTGTTCAGTGTGTTACATAAACCAGCCTCCTAGCTGTTCAGTGTGTGTTACATGAACCAGCCTCCTAGCTGTTCAGTGTGTTACATGAACCAGCCTCCTAGCTGTTCAGTGTGTTACATGAACCAGCCTCCTAGCTGTTCAGTGTGTTACATGAACCAGCCTCCTAGCTGTTCAGTGCGTTACACAAACCAGCCTCCTAGCTGTTCAGTGTGTTACACGAACCAGCCTCCTAGCTGTTCAGTGTGTTACATGAACCAGCCTCCTAGCTGTTCAGCGTGTGTTACACGAACCAGCCTCCTAGCTGTTCAGTGTGTTACACGAACCAGCCTCCTAGCTGTTCAGTGTGTTACACGAACCAGCCTCCTAGCTGTTCAGTGTGTTACACGAACCAGCCTCCTAGCTGTTCAGTGTGTTACATGAACCAGCCTCCTAGCTGTTCAGTGTGTGTTACACTAACCAGCCTCCTAGCTGTTCAGTGTTACACGAACCAGCCTCCTAGCTGTTCAGTGTGTGCTACGCTAAATATCCTCCTGGCTGCACAGTCTGCTATATGCTGTTCAGTCTCTCTATGCTAAATGCCTTCCTAGATGTTTTGCCTGTGCTATTATAGCCAGTGTCCTAGATGTTTCGTCCAATGGCCGGCACCCACAGTTTCGACAGCTCCGCGTTCCGATAACCTAAAACGATTTGATTATTTTGTTAGGGTTAGGTTAAGGTTAGGTTAAGCTTAGGCTTTAGGGCTATGGTTAGGGTTCTGGTTTTGAAAGGACCTTAACAAAATAAAAAATGAAATAGTTTTTTAAATTTTCACTTTACATTAGCAAATGATACGCCGAAATTCATGTCAGAACGCAGAGCCGTCGGAACGAGGCGTGCACCCGGTCCACGTTAAACAGCTGTCTAGAAGCTATCGCTATGTAAGTTAATCAATTGCAGCTGAAATGTGCTCCGTAGAACACCGCCATTCATCTTGGTCCCCTGACGAGCCTTGCATGCAGCTTTTTAGAGTTTTTTTTTCATGCTAATGTCAACTCGGCACATAACTGGAAAACGCTCACATTAATGAGGATCTGTGTTCCCACAAGGGAGTTGCATGGATGCCCACGCAGGAACCCAGCCGGTGGAGCGCGACACTCGTTAGATCACTACACAATTACTACAAGCCACTCGAGGTCCGCCCCCACACCACAGCGTTCATTCGGGAGGTTAATTTGTGTCATTGTCTGTCAGCGACGCGAGCGTCCCACGGCCCGAACAGCACCCGATGGGACACTCTAAGCTTCCACACCACTTGTAGCAGAATGTGCACCAACATGGACAATCTTTCTTCAGAGGTACTGACTGTGCTGTTCTGTTTAGGGTTGGTAGGTTGAGTCCTGACACTTTGTAGATGCTGGCGTGCAATCATTCGGGTCTGCCTCTCTGCTTTTTTATGGGTTGTCTGCCTATCTTTAGTTTTATTGGGCAAATTGGGAGTGCCTTATGTCACTGTAGTGTTTTACAGATCTGAGTACGAACAATGTATACCTTAAAACAAATTTGCTACAAATCAAGGCCAAAATCTACAATATGTGCTTTCGTTTGCAAAGTCAACTCAACAGATTTTTATATTGCGCCAAAATCTCAGCCGAAGCTGCCTCAAGGCGCTGCACAAGTGATTTTGTTTTTGATTTTGCTTTAAGAAATATAGCAGCTGTTTACCTAGCCACCTTTCAACCTTGATTGCCCAGTTGTGGACAGTAATTGGGATTGGTTACAGAACTCCTTTAAGTGAAGAATTAAGAAAGAGGAGATCAAGACTTTCAATCAATCTCAATCTCGGCCTAGTTGAAAAAATAACTACTGGTTTTGATTATTTGTTGTTGATGTTAAAGGTTTGGGAATCTCTGATCATTTTCAATATTTTTGTTAAAATAAATGATTGTTAAAATCAGCAATTCCAGTTAAATATATCATATGGCAGACAAACACAGTGACATTTGAGAAATTACATGAAGTTTATAGGACTTATAGGAAGTGTGCAATGATTATGTAAACAAAAGTAAACAGGTGCATACATTTGGGCAACAGTTTTGTAGCCTGGCGAGCCAGACCCAAGGCATTGTCCACGCATCGCACATCGGTAGACGTTGCATTGGTTCTGGGAAAATCAGGCATGCCGGCGACACGCGTGGGCACATTTTGGTATGGGCGTCACAAGACGTGGGCGGAGTTTGGTTATGCCTCTGTGTCCAGTCTCTGCCAATTACGCGTTGTGGAAGATCCAAACCAGACTTTGATGGAGGGGCATGGGACAGACTGGGTGATGGCCTTGTAGAATGTTATCAGGTATGCCCACGGCAGCTACATTATTTTAGCTCATCAGCAACTTCTGTGTTTTCTGGGCATTCTTCCGTACAGTGTCCATTGGGAGCTGAGGTACTTGTAGTCTGTGGTGACAGTATGGAATGAGGGGTAGACTTCCTGCCAAAGTCAATCACCATCGCAACTGTTTTCTTAGAGTTGAGTTCCCAGTGATTCTGAAGGCACGACTGTACCAGCCCATCCACCAGCCAATGTGTCATTGGCATATTTCAGAAACTTCACTGATGGGTCAGTCAACGACAACAGTCGTTGTCGTTGTGCTGCGACAACATGGGTAGAGGACACAACCCTGTGGGACCAGTCATCAGGGGTGATAGAATATTCCCCTGCCTGACGTGCTGACTGCTGCCAGTCAAGAACCTGTGTATCCACTGGCAGGTGGAGGAGGGGACGGAAAGGCGGAAAATTCATTGACGCTTGTCACAGGCAGCGAAAATCCCATGTAAGTGGATGGGAAGGGATTCGGCATTGATACACGGCGCATGAATTGGTCCAGCGACCATTTGCCGCGTGACTCGGCATTTTGAAACGACCGTGCCATGCGGTACGCCCGTCTCCATGGGTGGGGGCAGGTGGGCCATGTGTTGTCGAAGCTCGCGCCAACCGAGCCAACCTAGCGCAGCTATAGACTATATGGGCGCAGCTCTCCACTGCCCTCTCGACGGAGAACCACACACAGCCACTAGCAGGACGACTTCCCCGCACGGTGCCCTCTCTATATAGTCAGAAAATCTGAAAGTTCACCAAGCTGTGCACTCAGTGTTGTTCCTCCAACAATGCTATGTTGGTTAGAACACATTAGAAGACATTCTACATCGCGATATAGATGGATATTGTCTCACGTGTTGCTGTGACTGTCCGATGCTACGGTGCCTACCGAGGCTGCCAGCCACAGCAGGTTCCAGTACACCTGGAATATGCTAATAAAGTTAAACCTGTCACGACCAGCCCCCTGGAAAGAATTATCGAGCCGCCGAACCAGTCACAGCCCCCAGTCACAAGCGGCGTGAAAACCAAACTCCGCCCACGTCTGGCATAGCCCGTACAAACTCCGCCCACGTCTTGCGTAGCATGTACAAACTCCGCCCACTTCTGTGCTGAATGGTCGATTGTTTCCATACGGACCGCGACTTGGATTTCCCCAGACCCAATGCAAGCGTCTAGCGATGTGCGATGTGTGGACGTTATGTTGGTTCTGGCTCGCCAGGCTAAACTCGACCCCCAAGCCCTGTATTTCAGGCAGATACAGCGGCTCAGTGGCTCCATTACCGGGGACTTGTCCCACCCATTACATACTTTCTTTAGGCTCCTCCCATCGGCCACATGGTACCTAGGACTAGAATTAAAAGACATAGGTCCAGCTTTGTCGCTGCAGCCATTACACACCTCAATAAGGAACGGTGATCACTGGTGCCCACTGGTGGTTATCAGTTGATTGACGTTGAGGAACGACATTGTGACGTCACGCCCCCAAAAATCTGCCCGAGTGAGCAGTAGCACCTCCTCCTGTCGGGCGGAGGTGCATGTATACACGTGCGATAGTTAACATTCCAGCACGCGTACGGTGCGCAAACTCTGCCGAAAGCTGACATGCCTGGGAATCGCTGCATCAAAAAGTGTGTTCCCTACATTTCCATTCATGTTCCATTCAAGTTACCTAAAATATTTGTCAGATGAGTGACTAGTAATAGTAGTATGTTGTGTTTCCTTCGCACCGGGTTGGTGCGAAGGAAACTGTCCGAGATGCCTCACAACACTGCATGTAGAACAACGTGACCACATTTGGACCAATGGGGTGGCCGCATTATCTCAGAGGCTCCAACTTGTAGCTTAATGGAACGTGCAGGTGTGCGCAGCCGCGCCGGTCGACATGCGAACTGGGAGCGGCTGTTTGAGGCCACTCCTACTACGTATAATGAGCTCCTCCTACTACGTATAATGAGCTCCTCCTACTACGTATAATGAGCTCCTCCTACTACGTATAATGAGCTCCTCCTACTACGTATAATGAGCTCCTCCTACTACGTATAATGAGCTCCTCCTACTACGTATAATGAGCTCCTCCTACTACGTATAATGAGCTCCTCCTACTACGTATAATGAGCTCCTCCTACTACGTATAATGAGCTCCTCCTACTACGTATAATGAGCTCCTCCTACTACGTATAATGAGCTCCTCCTACTACGTATAACGAGCTCCTCCGCAACCAATGCGACGAGTTTGGAAGCGGGTTCGAACACAAGTCACGTGATCGCTCGATCCTAATTGACAGCATTAGTGTGAAAGGGGATGAGAAAACGGGGAGAAGCAGACATGCAGTACATGACTGTGATCTAGTCCTTCGAAACAATACCATGTATGGGGCTGGGTTGGGGCAGCGGTCTTAACTTTCTGTGCCACAGGGCTAGCCCCAATTATCTGTTCTTTTTTTTGTATTTATTTCCTGTG
>OMKY01181001.1:5825-17344 GCA_900302395.1 Bregmaceros cantori
CAGAGCAAAAGAGAGAAAGTGTGAGGGAACGAGGGAGACTGGGGGAGCGAGTGAAAAATGAGAGGAGGAGAGAGAATAGTGGGCAGGATAGGATGAGCAGCTGGAGAAAGAGAAAGTAACAGATGGTTATATACAAGTCAAAATAAAATGAGATAGGGAGGATGCAGACAGGTACTGATAAATAAAGTGTGTGTGTGTGTGTGAGAGAGAGATAGAGAGAGAGAGAGAGAGAAAGAGAGAGATGGAAGATACAGTGACTATAATAGTGTGTGAGGGAGAGGAATGGGAGAAATAGAGATTATTATAGTTAGGTTATGAGGATGATACAGACAGATGCAGGAAGGAGGGGGGAGAGAGAGAGGGGGGTAGAGACAGGAGGAGAGAACTAACACAAAACGTAACAGGGCGTAAGAGATAAATAGCGGGGTAAGAGACTAGTAGGATGATTGTAGACATACAGAAAGCAAAAGAGTTAGGGAAGGATACAGAGAAATAAAGCGTATGAGAGAGAACACATTTTTTTTTTATTCCATGAGGCAAATTCTTCATCCAGTTCTTCACTTAATTATGCATGCAGGCCCATTTTGCCGATACATTTGGCCTTGGAAAGATCTGTTCATTTGGAAGGCAAATAAACAGCACTGAGAGAGAGTGGACTCTGCACTGACTGTTCGGAGGATGCTTTGCGATCAACACTCTTTTAAATTCTGCTCCATCCAAATTCCATCAATTTTTTTTGCCTCTATCACTCGACTGCAGGCTGAAATTCCACAAATAGTCTGTACAACCCATACTTAAAATCAACAGGTGATAATATACAGTGGGGGATCTCTACAGTTGTGTTTTAAAGATTATCCTATGAACAGAAGTAGTGAACTTACCAGCTTACCCAAAAGCCCATACATGCCTATTGTCTTCCTTGTGCCAAAGAAGGAAATGCAGACAAAAAGTCTATAATGCAGACAAATAAGCAATCAACATTTATTGGTGCCACTGCCCCATCTGCTTTGGAGGCATGCGGCTGTGTTGAAAAACTGAGCAGGTATTTTATAATGTAGGTGAATTGCAATCAGAACCCAGTTATGGCTGGATCTGTCTGAAGTCGGTTTATGTGAGCCTATAAAAGCAACTGAGAAAAAAAAAATCCACTAACAACTCAAGGTTATTCTTTTTCAAGTCTGTGTCTTCGGCAATGCTTCGCATTTCCCTAAAAGAGGTAGGACATTTTTGTCAATCAGTTCAACAAGGTCGCGGGGAAGAACACCGGCAAGTGAAAATTGTGAAAAGTGCAATGACGAAGGAAGAACTTCACTGGAAAGTAAGTTGATGGGCAGAAGCCTGCTTTTATTTAGCTTCAAATTGTAACCCGATGCACCAAACTTGTCAAGGATCTGAAATGCCCCTGGTACAGAGGATTGGTTCAGGAAGGAACACGCTTGTCCCACAATGGAGAGGGAAAATGGCAGATTCAACACCATTGGTGATCACTTGGTGACAGGGGTTAATCATCTTGAACTCAGATGGAAATCCACCAGGTCCAAGCGATTTAGGATGAGAGAAGGACTTAATAGTGGTGATGACTTCCATTTAAGTAATGGGACCTGAAATATATCAAAGATCTTGGGTTCCACCCAGCGTAAAGAGATATGTTTGAGGGGTCAAAACTGAGGAGCATTACAGATATCCTCGAGAAGGATATTGCCTGCATTGTTGCCAGCATTGAATAAATCTTGTCTACTGGTGAATAGGGCAGACGTGACATTTGAATTTAAAAATGATCCACGCCTAATGTAGTTCAGGGGAGGAAAGAAGAAAGAAAGAAGACAACTTCTCTTGGGACTTGTTGTTAAGATGAGCAGAGTATGCCCTGATAAGACCATGAAGCACTTCCTTAAACGTCCCACCGATAGAGAGATGTCCAGAGTTTGTTAATATCAAAAAAGAATGGGTGGAGCTCCTCCATAAACATATTGAAATCAAGATCAGACGCATGTCAGGTCCAATATCACAATGGGGAACCAAAAGGAGAAAAAAGTTGGAAGGAGACATAGAAGATCCTCACCCAAGGTTTCCTGAAGTAGCTTGTGAGGTAGTCTGTGATAGATGCTGGACACGGCAGTTTGGGAACTCTCACCAGTGTAACACGGGTGCGTTGAATAGCCTCCGCGTTGTTCGATGATGTAGATAATGCCACTCTGGCCACTCTTTCCACCTCATCCAGATGGGTTTCAAATGCCGACAGCTGCTCATCCGTGAAGTTGGCAGCCATCTGCAAATTGTTAATGCTGTGAGATGAAAAAATCTTTCTTCTGGTCATCAAGTTTTTTCTCCAATCTCGCATGACGACTCAAACTCACTACTCCTCCCTCATTTTCAGGTGCACATCAGTTTCATTCTCTTCAACAACCTCGAGTCTGAGGCGGCCATCTTTAATATTAGATCCAATCCCACACCCGATCCCTTGGGCTGCACCGCAGAAGAAGATGGTGTGTCCGTTCTTCCAGTGTCATCAGTGACAAATGCAGATCCCTTCACAGAGACGTAAGGCTGAATGATGAGTGTTCCGTGGGTGCGAACGCAGTGCTTTCATGGTTACGGCTCTCATCCCGAGCCGCTGGGTGCGGACAGAACAGAGTGACCATGGAGGCGCATCCAGCCAGCCATCCACTCCTGCACGCAACGCGGGCCGTTTGTGTTTCCTTCTTTCAGGACGTTCAGGCGGGCTTTCGGTGCAATCGAGCACTTTCCGACTGAGGTCGAATTAATTATAATTTGAGTCGGGTTGAAAGAGACGGGTGTTAAACGCTGATCGCTAACTCCAGACATCCAGTGTTAACACTTGCCGACTGCATCTGGGCATCGTCGCAGTCGGGCGTTTAACACGGCTGCGTTAAACCAAGTCGAGGTTGTGAAGATATAGTCCAACACGATGCACGAAGACCATTACAGAATTTTTTTTTTTTTTTCAAGTCATTTTTTCTGGCGTCAGCGCAGTTTTCCCATCTTTATTGGATAGGATTAGTCGAAAACTGGGTTGAAGAGATCAGGTGAAGAACATTGCAGACAAGTCCACGAGCGTAGACGAACTCGCGACACTGCGGACGTCATGAATGGGGTCGTGTTAGGTGCAACAGAATGTTTTTAAACTTGTTCCAACTGTGTACAAGCTGGAAACAGCGATCGGCTGTTAGCTGAAACTAACCGTTCATTCCGAACTACGAGGATTTGGGTGTCCAAAACACTTGCAGATATTCCCAAATCACATTAGCAATGTGCCGATTCTTTACTACATGAACAACAGTCTTGATACCTTTAATTAAAACCCATGGAGAGGTGGATATTGTATTTATTTAAAGAACTGGAAACATTTAACTCGCCGAATTGATCCAAAATTGTTAGTGGTGAAACTTTCATCATTCGCAGCAAGCAATCTATACCTTTGCCTCTCTACTCTGTATTTCAATGTTAACTGTTTGCATAATATTAATGGTTAATGTATAGTGCCATTTGAAAAGCCGACAAAAACCAAAAATTTCGGTTTTTGGAACAAAAACTGAGGTTTCAATTTTTTTGTAAAAATCGTTCCGCCATACAGCGGCACAGTATAGAGCTCTTTGGGTTGACTGAGCTCAGAGCTTTGACATGTTAGACTTCCAAACACTGTGCAAAAGTAAACAAGGATTAAGACAGGGAAAGGAACTTGTGGAGAGAGCGCCATATTTTATTTTTTATTGAGAGAGATAGCCATAGGATTAAATCGGAAACTGGGATGAAGAGTCGGGGGCAGACATTGCAGAAAAGCCGGAGAGGGGATTAGAACCCGCTGCTCGACCCGTGGTCTGGGGGGGTCACGCTCTATAACCACTCTGCACCCCCAAGCCAAGTGTTTTTATTTTTATAATCAAAGTTATAATCAGGAGTAGACAGAGCTCCCATGGAAGCGTGCATCTACATGGCCTCCAGAACCGGAACTCGTCGTCAGCCACTGCAGCTTAACAAGTCTGACGTGCAAAATGATTTGCGGCTGGCTGCACCCGTATGTTTCATTCATGGAGCAATTTTAGAATAATTCACACGTCACACACGCCGCTTAATGTTCCTGTGTGTGTGTCTGATGGGCTTTTTCTGTCTCTAATTCTAATGGAAATTACACTCTGCCACTTGTTATATTACACACCAGTGTGAATATTTATTCCCGGTTGCTGACGTGTGTGTGTGTGTGTTTTGTGTGTGTGTGTGTGTGTGTGTGACATGTGCGTGGGCAGAGGGCTGTTAATGGAGCAGGTTTCAAAAGGCATTAGTGGAAAACTGTGACACTACAGGTGAGAGAAGAGGCAGAACACTCAGGAAGTCACCATTGACACTTCGGGTTAACAATAACACCATGCACTGCTGAGTTATAATTTACATCTATGCTTATACAGATAGATAGAGCAAAAGATCATTAGATAGTGAAGTTATACGAATTAATGGATCAATCGATACATTATTAATTTCCAGATATGGGCAGAGTAGCCATACAAATTACTTGAGTAAAATTATTGTTATCTCAGCAGAATATTACTCAAGTAAAAGTGAAAAGTGGTCATCCGAATAGTTACTCAAGTAAAAGTGAAAAGTACTCCACAAAAAAGTTACGTAAGTAGCGAAAGTACTGAGTAACTTTCAGTAAAATAAATATATAAATAAATTAGGACAAATTTTCTTTTCAAAAGATACAGAGAGATAGAGATCGAAATAGAGAGAGCCCGATAGAGAGATAGACAGAGAAAATGGCCAAGAAGGAGAGAAAGACAGCGCGAGACTGAGAGAGAGACCAAGAGAACGCCCGAGAGACAGAAAGAACGAGAGAGAGAGTGAGAGAACCCAAGAGGGAGGGACAGATATGACGTCAACATATGTGTCAACAGTTGCCAATGGGTGTCGCTAAAGACCAAGTTAATGTAATGAGTAGTAAATTGCTGACATCTCAGTAAGAAGTAGGTTTTTTTCACCTCAAATTTACTTGAGTAAAAGTAGAAAGTAACTTGCGAAAAATGTACTCTAAAAGTAAAAAAATACACAAAAAATTGTAACAGAGTAAATGTAATGTGTTACTGCCCTTCTCTGTTAATTTCCAGTTAACTCATCCATTGCCAGCCCTTTTCAAATTTGGCACGTCCCAGTGCCAGGGTCAGCCAAGGTAACCTACGACTTTCCTTTATTATCAGGACAAAAACATGCTTGTTTCTAACAGTTTCCATTCTGTATGGCCTCCAAAACATGTGTGGGTATCACTAAAAAGTGCTGATTTGTGACAAAATCTTGAGCAAATGTTGGTGCAGTGCCGGCGGTGGCCGCTAGATGTCGGTATAGCCGGCACTATTGAGGCAGGCAGAGGCAGCGTATGGCGCCCTCTAGCGAACATATAGAGGCACTGCACCCAATCTATTTTCTGACATAATACCCAAAGACGCAATAATGTGTCTTTGGCACTCAGTGGTACTATTTAAAAAAAAAAAAAAAAGTGATAACACGTCTTTGACAAAGGTTATGAACACTGCACAAAGTATTAAATTGCAGATGAAAATCAGATTGGTATATATGTAGAAATTATATATGGTTCCACTAGAGATGTGCGGATGATTTTTTCATCCGGAACCGCTGCAAAAAATATCTATAAAAATTGGCGAAAAAAAATGTGAAAATGGATAGTGGGTGGCCACTATCCATTTTCACATTTTTTTTCGCCAATTTTTCAATCCGCGGTTTAACCACAGAGTCCGCAGGTTCAGCCGCAACCCGCACATTTCTAGTTGCCATCTTTCATTCAACTCTCGTTTGCCCAATGACGCGTCGCTGTGTCATACTAACGCTGTTTTAACAACTCATTTTCATTGATTTTTAAAAAATACCTAACCGGACATTTTACCAGGTTTATTTCTTTCATAAGCAAGTTCACAAGTCTGTTTAAACCGGAAAAAATGGCCCGGCGATGAAAATTTGTTTTCACCGCTTACAAACATACCGAGAAACAGGGCGAGCACCCCTGTCCAAAATTGAAAATGTGAGACAACTGTTGTTTTCAGCACAAAACAGGCTATCCGAAAATATATATCTTGGAACGATTGGGTCATTGGGTCAGAACAGCTGTGCTAGTTTGAAAAAAGGAGCCAAAATGTGTATGATTTTGTTTCATAGGCTTCATCCATGGTTATTTCACACATGGTAAGTCACCTAAAAGAGAGCCTGTTCCAGGCCTGGGAATTATAGAGTTAAGAGAGGAATGGTGACTTTCGGTATTACTCACTGTACACACACCATTATCAAAAGAGTATGATGGGAACTTTTATTATGCTATTCCACATCCAAATGTTCTTGTGCGGATCGGGGTTCCACACACTCACTATTGAACTCATTCCATCAATTCTCCGGCTTGGTGCATCCAGCCGAATGCAATCATCACATTGGCCCAGAAGAACACATGACCAGATATTAGAAAAAATTAGATTTCAGATAAGATGAAGATTAAAAAAAAAAGTTCAATACAGAATGATGTTCTGTTTTTAACATGTCTTTATGACATAGCTAAAAACATACAGATTGACACCATGAAGTTGTCTCACTTGTTTTTGCGTCTGAGCAGTGGAGGAGCAAAACACACAATGAAAAACCTGCAGGGAATAAACATATCTAGAGCGTTAGGTGATACATTTCTAAAACCAAGAAAACGATCTACCAATGCCACCCTTTTTGAAGGTGTTCACAGATACCATGTGTGCTTACTACCAAGATGTCATGAGACAGAGATTTTCCAGTCTATGGTAGAGGAAACTGTCAGCAACTGTCACTTTAGACAATAACACTTGGCCTCATTGAACCCAGTACGCGCCGAGCTATCATTAAAATATAAATGTATTCAATTTGAGCATTGACTTCGATCTACTGTCAGAAGATGACAACATCTAGTGCATGGCTCCAAAGTACAGTGAACAGGCCTCAGTTTCTCTCTCTCGCACGCACGCACACACACACACACACACACACAAGCAGAGTCCATAGTGTGAGGATATTTTTGGCTAATGACTAAGTCAATACATGAGTTGTCACAAGATATCAGCTTTGGGAGAATTACAGGACGGTGCTGCAGACAGTATGAAAGCGAGTGTGAGGGAGGGAGAATGTGGGTGAGAAGCAAGATAGAAAATGAGATACAGAGAATTGGAATAGAGAGAGATAAGTGTTTGTGAGAGACTGAGAAAGAAAGAGAATCATATTTCCCCAGAATCTCACAGAAATACACATAATTTGAGAATATTGTGGCAACCCCACAGTAATGGATTTGTCGAGCAGATACAGGACATACTTCAAAATATCTCTGATAGCACACTGACAGCACTACAATATCTCCTAGGAGAGAAATGTGAGTGTGCCGTAATAGCAGCACAATATGTGTCAGACTGTGAACGACCTGTGGACAGGAGAGAGATGAATCCTCATATTTGCTGATATGAAGATGTATTACTATTACTGTACAGATGATAGAAATGTTATACAAATGTATATCACAGATATACTATACAGTGTGCACACTGTTATGTAAATAGGCTTTATATAGATTTTTTTTTAATCTATTGACTGTTGTTTATTATATGTTTGTTATATGTATGCTTTGGCAATGCATCGTGCTTATTACCATACCATGATTGATTGATTGATTGATTGAGTGACTGTGTATTTTTTCGCTCCAATGATAATGTATAGGCCATTTGCACAGCACCCTGCTGCGGGTGGTCCCCCTCCAGTACAAGTTTCTAAGTTATTGAGGCACACAAGAAACTCCACCTCGAGGAAAGGAGCGTAGCGGTCCCCTTTATATTATAAGCCATGTGGTGTTAAAATAAAATGGCCGACACTGAAAGAGGTAATTTAAGCCTGGAACGTTTGCACTGAACAATGATTACATGTTTTGTTTTTTTGTTTTGATTTTCTCACTCAGCTCCAGGAGCAGCTTCTTCCCTTTAGCTGTTTCCCTTCTGAAGACTGACAGTAGCACCAGGCACTTGACAATTATCACTTCACAATTATGTTTTTGGTCGCGTTGGTTTGTCTCCTGGGTAACTGAAAAAACTGCTCACGGATCTGTGAGTGGTACATAACATTTGCCAAATATGGATAAAGAATTTGTATAAATTTGTATTAATATAGAATACAGTTATAGATGTGTATAAATATGTGTGTATGGGAGTATAATTATATATATATTATAAATTAATGAAAGTGTATGCAGCATAGCATATATGTGTATGTAGTTACATTCAAATGCTGCTTATGCTAGACAAGGGGTGGGAGCAATACGTTTTACCTCTTCTCACTCCTTTTCGAATATTTAGTTTAGCATCATTTTTATTTTCAGATTGTATTATTGTGTTTCCTTATTTGTAATTAATTTCATTTATTTATTTTTTTTGTATTTTGTGTGTGATCTGGGTGAAATTTTGCAGAGAAGTGATTACATTTTGGTACATTTCTGTAGCCTATAAGTAACATAATAGTTATACTTCATTATTATTAACGGGTGTACGATCCCCATTCTTCATGGCCGAGTCTCCCGCACCTGTAGCGAGCAACATAATCATACCTCATCGTCAACAGTACCAACACCTACAGATAGATGGATGGATGGATAGTTCCTTACATGGTTAGTGCACGGGGATGGCAATCCAATGACATGTTTCCTTGTAAAAATCTGAGTGATTGGTTGAGTCCAACAGCGTCAGCTTCCTAACTATTACAAATGGGACTGCGCATGTTTAACATGGCATCTGAAGACTGTAAAGCGCCACCAGTAAGTATGGCGTCACAATGTTAGGGGTGGCCACTGCCGGCGGTGGCGTCAAGCGTAATGGCGCTACTATATTAGCCTGGCGAGCCATCGTCCACGCGACGCACATCCCTAGACCTTATGCACGTCCAGCGATGTGCAATGCGTGGAAGATGCGTTGGTTCTGGCTCGCCAAGCTACCACTCTAGGAACACTTGGATTGAAAATGGGGATTGCCACACATACTGCTAGCACTAAAAGTACATTTTTTTTGTACCAATATGGTGCAGGTTTGCAATCTCCGAGTGCTTCTAGTTATTGCTATTATTATTATTATTATTATTTTTTGACAGTGCTACTACTATACATTTTTCTACTTTTCTGTTATTCTTATTGTAGTATATTTGTGGTATATTCGCATAGTGCTATTATATTATTATTATTTTTTTTACCAGGTTATACTTACTGCACCAGGGTGTGAACCAAATGTCCAAAGTCAATTTCCAGTTGTGTTTTATCCATGAGCTAGCAATAAAAGAGATTCTGATTCTGATAGTGGTGAGTGTCTGCATAATTCTGTTGCACTGTAGTTTCCCCTGCTGATCCAACAGAATGTAATTAACTAAATATCTATCTGTTTATACAAGAATACATTTGTAGTAATTTTCTTCCTCTCCACTTCATTGATTGACATGCATATGTGAGCTGTCAGTCTGCATGCTATAATGAGCTGTGTTTCCTTTTCTGCTTGTGTCTGTTGTGTGGTAAATATATTTTATTTTTCTCTCGCTTACACCTGTGTTATGCAGGTACCATTAGTGCCTCTTTCTCTTTTTCACTGACACTCTCTCACTCTCTCTGCATGTGCCGTCGTCACATGTTCACACAAACATCCTGTGAAACTTGTTGACTGCCAAACGAGTGGGTGTCACAGACCTCTTCCAGTGTCAAAGACTAGATGACACCTTCTATCTCCCTGTATCAAGTAACACATGAGAAAATAGTTATATTCTGTTGTTCAGAGATGGCAAAAGTAGCCAAATTTCTTACTCGAGTAAGAGTAAAATACATTAGTAAAAGAACAACTTGAGTAAGACTACTAAGTACTGATCCAAATATCTACTTGAGTAAAGTAAAGACTACAGGCTGAGAAATGTACTCAAAAAGTATTTTTCAAAGTAAAAAGTACAGGCTCTAAAATGTACTAAAAAGTATTGTTTAAAGTATAAAGTACAAAGTACTGTCAATAAAACTGTATGTAAATTGCATTTTTTCAATGTTATTGTTTGAATGAATTACTAACAACCTAGCCTAATTTAGCTTATGTCTCGGAACTGAAGGAAAACCACTTATTAACTTAATAACTGGGACTGTACTCGGTCCGTCAGCGCCCCCTACTGACTAATATTATTATACACGTTATCCTACCCCGTCAGTGCGCAAAAAGTATCTAACCTGTTTTGGTAAAAGTAAGGAGTTGAAGTACAGATATTTATGTTAAAAATGTACTCAGTACAAGTAAAAAGTAATCACAGAAAAAACTACTTCATAAAGTACAGATAATTGAACATTTTACTTAAGTACAGTACTTAAGTATTTGTACTTGCCATCTATGCTGTTGTTACACAAATACAAACATCATTGTCAAGGAAATCACTTATGTTTAAAACAACAGCTGATTGGTAAATTTTGCCAATGGAAAGCCAATCCATTACCTTTCACTTGTTTAAAATATCCCTGATGTTTCACTCGTGTAGTCATACTGTAACGAAAGGCTGTCCCCTCGTGGAGGAGCTGGGAATAGAGGAACTACAACGTCGGCAATAGCTGAACTCAGCCATTGCCAAGGTTAGTTCGGACTCTATTTAAGGAGCCGTGTTGGCCGGTGGAGGACCGGCAACGGTGCCGGCCCAGAATGCACCGCGCGTGCAGCCGCTTCAACTCCACGGTGCCTTTCGCCTGATCAAGCGGCCCCGCGGCCATCCCCACCGGGTGCGGCCCGTCAACCACTTCCTGACACCAATGTAACGAAAGGCTGTCCCCTCGTGGTGGAGCTGGGAATAGAGGAACTACAACGTCGGCAATAGCTGAACTCATCCATTGCCAAGGTTAGTTCGGACTCTATTTAAGGAGGCGTGTTGGCCGGTGGAGGACCGCCAACGGTGCCGGCCCAGAATGCACCGCGCGTGCATTCACTACAATACCTTAACCTGATGATGATTCAATATTAACTCTGGGCTTCCCAATGATGCAGCGCCACGTCATACTAACACTGTTTTAACCACTCATTTTCATTTATTTTTAAAAAAATATTTAACCGGACATAATTTTTTTCATAAGCGAGTTCAGAAGTCTGTCTAAACAGGAAAAAATGGCCCGATAGTCACTTCCTGGGGCTGGACATGTCTCATTCATCGGACTGGCTGGACACAATGGCCGTTTTTAAGGTTCCCTGGTCGGCCAGGATACATTTGTTTTCACCGCTAACAAACAGCGGCAAAAAACGTTTACATTTCATAGCACACATAACCATATACATACTGATTTTATTTATATCATTTTAGAAGAATGTTAGGTAAAAAATAAAATAAAAAAATACATGAAATTGATGAAAAATGTGAATGATGATTAAAAACCAAGATTATATATATATATATATATATATATATATATATATATATATATATATATATCATATAATATATATATAATTGTA
>OMKY01181012.1:2366-15049 GCA_900302395.1 Bregmaceros cantori
TCCTCTCCCAAGATGTTCCATTACCGCGACGACCCCGTCATCACTCGCGTGTCCCCGCTCTGCAGCTACCGGAGGTTGGTGTGTGCTGAGCATAGACTGTATATAAAGCAGACGCAGCGTGCGTGACGTCCTCACGTAGACTGTATATAAAGCAGACGCAGCGTGCGTGACGTCATCCCATAGCGGTGAACGCGGGCTTTTTGAAGCTCGATCGTAGAGCCAATGGGCGCTGACATGAGAAAGTATCCGTATGTTGGGGCGGTCCTGGGAGGTTTGGAGATGTCCCGTTTCCAAATATGGAGCTAAGGGCGTGTTCAGGGATACCCCGTTTGCAAATATGGAGCTAATGGCGTGTCGGGGATACCCCCTTTCCAAATATGGAGCTAAGGGCGTGTCTTATACGCAGTCAGCTCTATATCAATAAATGTAATAATAATACAGATATTGTGATTTTTGTACATATTTTCAAAGTCCATATTTTTTACAATGCCTAATGATGTGAACTCCCCATGTTAACTGCCAGCCGAGCATAGCCTAGCATGCTAACGGTAGCTTGGTTCAACAACAGCTCCAAATAATTCCCATACGGCGCGCATTCTACCTACCAGTAAACAGATCAGGGGGTTAGCCTCCCCGGTGACACAAATGAATAAAAAGGCCGCGCCCCCGGGTGCAGCAGGGCAGTAATTCACCGCCTTATCCCACCCATTCCGGCCAGGCCGTTAGTGCATGCCCTAAAAATCATATAATCAATAAGAATCACGCAAGTGATTCAATTTTGGTGCATTTCTGGGGCCTATGAGTAACATAATAGTCTTACTTCATTATTATTAACGGGTGAACGATCCCCGTTCTCCGTAGTGACGCGTGGCCGCGACTCCCGTGCCAAGCAACATAATCGTACTTAATCACCAACACCTACAGGTAGATGGATGTAAAGTTCCTTACCTGGTTAGTGCCCGGGGTGGCCAATGAGACGTTTCCATGTAAAAATACCAGTGATTGGTTAGGTCCAATAGCTCTGTCAGCTTCTAGTCTAGTGATGTGTGATGCGTGGACGATGTGTTGGTTCTGGCTCGCCAGGCTCCTACTCTACGAGCACTTGCATTGATACTTGCCACACATACTGCTAGCACTAAAAGTACTTTTTTTAATACTTTTCACTCATTCCAAGGCCATTGTTGTAGCTTTTAAATGATCATGCTGTGCCCAATGCTCTCAGTAACAAGGTTAGATTACAAGTAGTGTTGCACCGATATATTTTTTTTGTGCCGATACCGATACCCGATACCTGGCTGTGCAGTATCGGCCGATACCAACCGATACCGATACCACTGTTTGAAAAAAAAGTGCTGTTGGTAGAAGCTTCCTCCCAAGGGTTGGGAAGTAGTTGCTAGTGTTATCGCTGTAATTTTTACATGCAGTCTATGATTAATAGCAGTGGAGGAAAAGTATAAAAAGCAATAACACATTAAGAATGATTTCGTTATTTTAATATTTTATTGTTTGGGTGATATTGGGGTAGTAACCGAAGAGTTCAGATGCAAAAAACCCTTACTCCACTTGACCTCTTTTTGAGAAAAAGGCAATTTTTTTATCAGGCCATTTTATTTAAGCAGATGAGAAGAAAAATGGTATCGGCCCGATACAGGGCGTAGGTACTTACCAATACCACAAAAAAAGATGTTGGTGCAACACTAATTACAAGAGCTGATCACCTGTTTGCTTGCAGTGGTTCCCGGCTGCTGATTGAAGGAGAGAATCTGGATGCGGTTCAGAGCAGAGTGGTCCAATACCAGCCCAAACACCAGAGCACAGAGGCCTATCGTATGGTGAGGCCGAATTTCCCCTTTTTACCTGTTATTACCTGTGCCAAGCAGGTTATGTCTCCGGTCGCTTTGGTTTGTCAATTTGTCACCAGTATAATTGAAAATGTTGTGCGCAGAGCTGTAGGAAATTTTGTAGATTTGTTGGAAATGACCAACGGAACAAGGGATTACATTTTGGTGTATTCCTGTAGCCTATAAGTAACATGATAGTGACAACTGTTATGAGCTTACAAACTGGGACCTCGGCCATGATGGGAAGTGAGGTCGGTAAGAAGAAGGAAATGTCGTAGTATTGAACTGGGCTTTTTTTGTGTGAACATTATGAAATCCATAAAATCGGTTAAAAACGTTTTTTTTTTTGTTCTCTATATATTTGAACATTTCCTATGTCTGGGAGACTATTTCTGGGTGTGCATCCATCCAACTTTCACTGTCAGTCATCAAGCCCCATGCATCTGGGGCTCCATCTTGTGGACAGATGAGGAAGCGAATGTAATGGCGTTTTAAAGCCGGTTTCATGTTAATACAGTTGCACTGAAGGTTTAAATTCCACCAGATATATATTTTGTATTAACTATATCTAAACTTAGAACCGTTCAGAACTGAACTTTGAGAAAAGTAATTTTGTTTTCAAGCCCTGGTCGCTCCACCAAAGAGCGTGGAGATTATTTGACGCATACATATTTAAGAAGCCTTAGAAAATGAGTGGTCCAAAAAGGCTGTGCAGCGCACGTGATCAGGGCTTGAAAAAAAATATTTTTCAAACGTTCCATTCTGAACAGTTCAGCCAGGCCTATCTTTAACATTTTCGTTCTCGGAACCGTTCCTCCACTAAAATATCGGTCCTGAACCGGTTTGGAACGCAAACATGTTGTTCATTCTTAAAGTTCCCAATTTTGTGAAATATTACATTGTTTATATCGTTAATACAAAATATATTTGGTGGACTTTCAAACTTCAGTGAAACTGTATTAACGTGAAAACCGGGTTTAAAACGCCATTACATTCACTTCTTCATCTGTCGATGAAGATGGAGCCCCAGGTGCATGGGGCTTGACGACTGACAGTGAAAGTGGACGGAAATAGTCTCCCAGACATAGGATATGTTAATATATAGAAAACCAAAAAAAACATTTTTAACCGTTTTGTGAATTTTATAATGTTCCGTTTCCGTTCCGGAACAGTTGAAGAAACCTTTTCGAACCGATTCGGAGCCCTGGTGATGATGTAACATTGGTCAATTAAGAATTAAAGAAACTATCACGACATTCGTAATGAGATGAAGGAAAAAAAAAACTGCAACTCAATTAACCTGGCGAGCCAGAATCAACTAATCGCAAGCTGCTAGACGCTACATTGGGTGACCAGTCAAATTATTCCAATCGAGACATGGGCGGAGTTTGGTATGGGTGATGCGAGACGTGGACGGAGTCTGGTTGTCACGCCTCCACGCCGCTTGTCCCACCTACTGCGCCGTGACTGGACAACACGATTTGATTGACACTTTTTTTTTACACGTTTTTCGACCCTGGTTTTACCAGACCCAATGATCTTTCTAATCGTGTGCGATGCCTGGACGGTTCGTCGGTTCTGGCCCGCCACGCTGTGAGGTATGTGATTGTGTTCCTCTCACAGGCGTGCACGGAGCAGGTCAACGCCACCCACATGGAGTGCAGAGCCCCCGTCCTCTCTGGAGACGGCTTTGAGACGGGACGCCTGACCTTTGACCTGGACGGAGCGCACCTCCTCCTGGAGAAGCGCTTTGATTACCACCCTGACGCCTGGCCCATTCCCTTCGAGAACGAGGAGCGTGTGCTCTACCTCACCCCCGGGGGGACCGAGGTGTCACTACATGTATGTTCATCAACGTCACTCATCTGTAGGACTGCAACGATTAGTCGATGAATCGACGACTAATTGATTATAGAATTAATCGCCAACAAATATAATAATCGCCAAGAAATTGAATCAGTGGCTGTGTCCAAAATCGCTCCCTATCCCCCACATAGCACACTATATGGGGTGCATGTCATTTTTAGGGGTCTCCGAATTCTCCATGTACCCTATGTAGTGCACTGGAAGTATCCCACAATGCACCGCAAAAAGTAGTGAGCACCGGATGTACCCTAGATGGAGCAATATAATCCATAATGCATTGCGAGACGTTTTAAAAATAACCTAAACTTCACAAAAAAGTTTAAATACGACCGACCACGGCAAATTGTTATAAATGTAAGTGCTTTTGACTTTTTGTGATGATTTTTGAATTTTATAATTATATTTTTTATAATTATATTTTATAATAATTTTCATAATCATCATTTTGTAATCATCAACGGCGCCGACTCTAGTGTCCGAAATCTCAGCCGTTGCTGTTGAGTGCACTATAAGTGAGTGCACTATGTGGGGGGTAGGGAGTAGGGGATAGGGAGCGATTTCAGACACAGCCATTGTCTTTTCGTAGTTTTGTGCTGACATTACCCCAGTTGGTCCAGATAAATTTGATATTAATGCATAATGTTTGAAATTATGAAATATTAAAAAGAAATCATCAAATAGAAGAAAACCATCAAACATAATACAAACCTGAATATTACGTTATAAATTGTAAATTGTGTTTGTCTCAGTAACTTGTACATTTGTTGGTTAAGGAGACCCACGTTTGAATAGATTTGAAGTTAACAAGATCAATCTCTTGCAATTGTTGGTCAGCGTTAACATTTTGAGGGTTTTCCAAAAGAAAAAACGTCCAATGTTTTTTTTTTTCATGTCTAATGTTTAATTCTAAAACTTCACTATTAAGGCCAAGATTTTTATCTGCGAGGTTTTTGGGTGATAGCCAAATAAAAAAGGAGCCAAAATGTGTATAGCTATGATTTTGTTTAATAGGCTGTTCCAGGCCTGGGACTTAGAGGGTTAAAACGGTGTGTTTCTGTCAGGGCTCCGAACCGCTTCAAGGAACAAAGACGGAAACCGAAAACGGGTGTAATTTTACGGAATTTCTCTAGAAGCGGAAACGGAAAAGAAACATTTCTTCAAATGTTCCCGAACAGAAACGGAACATTATAAAATCCACAAATCCGGTTAAAAACGTTTTTTTCTGTTCTCTATATATTTTAGCATATCCTATGTTTGGGTGACATTTTCATCCACTTTTACTGTCAGTCGTCAACCTCCATGCATCTGGGGCTCCATCTTGTGGACAGACAAGAAAGAGAACGTAATGGCGTTAATCCAGATGAACTGAAGTTTGAAAGTCCACCAAAATAAGGAACTTTAAGAATGAAATTTGTGCGTTCCGAACCGGTTCAGGAGCAATATTTTGGTGGTGGAATGGTTCCGAGACCGAAAACGTTAAACATAAGCCTACCTGAACCGTTAAGAACGGAACTTTTAAACATAACTTTGGTTTCAAGCCCTAGTTAAAATGGCATGTTTCTGTGTGGACAGCACTACAACCTAAACGTGGTGCAGCAATGTATGGCCATCGTCATGACCATCGGGGGCATCGACTGCAACGTGCGCGTCTTAACCAATGAGCTGACCTGCAGGATCCCCAAGCACCTGGAGATTCCCGAAGACGGACTGCCCGTCAAGGTGAGCCATAGTGGGGGTTGGTAATGAAAGGCCATGTCCGAAATCGCTCCCTGTCCCCTATATAGTGCACTATATGGGGTTCACGCCATTTTGTAGGTGTGTCGGAATTGTCCATGTACCCTATATAGCGTACTTTTTTTTTTTTTTAGTTATTTTTTCCGGCATCAGCGCCGTTTTTCCATCTTTATTGGATAGGATTAGTCGGGAACTGGGTTGAGGAGATCAGGGGTAGACTTTGCAGACAAGTCGCCGAGCGTAGTCGAACTCGCGACACTGTGGACGCTGTGGTAGACACAGCGCCACGAACATGAATGGGGTTGCGTTAACCACTCGGCCAATGGGGACCCCAATATAGCGCACTTTTTATGTAGACGTTTTTATGTAATGACACGCGGGATTTGAGGTGTTAATTCATAACATTTTTAAAGATGAAGATAGAAAGTTATGTACTCGATTTTAGGTTTCATTTTTTTAAATTAATTGAAACGAAATCAATGACGTCACGAATCGCGTGCCCCCACTTTGAAAATCCCCACTACACCACTGCTTACACGCTACTATGCTGACCGCTGTTAAGCGGGCGCTGCCAACAGCAGTGTACGGTGGCAGCGGCGCTGGTGTTGATAATGCAGCGAAGCCGGATAACGTTTGCCTACGGTCGCGCTGTTCCGGGGCGGGAATAAGATGAGGCAGAGGCAACGTTTGCCTGCAGTTACTATATTAAAGCTGGATTGGATTGGTGAAAAAAGTAACTCGCTGTCAAGAGCGGAGCTTAAAAACTCGACGGAGACGGAGAGTCTCTTTCAGGCTTCTCTCTCACAGCAGGGCCATGTGCTGTCTGCTGTGCGCCCCTCCCACTCCTGAAAAACATGGGAGGGGCCAAGCACACACGTCTTGTGTGTGTGCGCTCTCGCCCCTCCCTCAGGGACGGGAGGGGCGAGAGCGCACAGACCGTGTGTGCTTGAGGGAGGAATTAGAAAAAAGCCTTTTCCCACCTCAATGTCATGCGCCCCGGTTCGGGGTGTCTCGCGGCCCGGTACCGGGTCGGGACCCGGTGGTTGGGGACCCCTGCCCTAGACGAAGCAATATAACCCATAATGCATTGCGAGACGTTAGGAAAATGGTACGGCGGGAGTAAATAGCGACCGTCTGCGGCAAATCATCATAAATGTAAGCACTTTCGACTTTTTGTGATGATTGTCGAATTTTATATATATATATTTTTGTATAATTATATTTTTAAATAATTTTGACGCCGCCGACGCTAGGGTCCAAAATCTCGACCGTTGCTGTTGAGTGTACTATAAGTTATCATTTTCCTCTACTACTATTAATCATAGACTGCATGTAAGAATTACCGCGATAACACAGTAACGTCTTCCCAACCCTTGGGAAGAAGTTACTACCAACAGGCCTTTTTTTCAAACAGTGGTATCGGTTGGTATCGGTATCGGCCGAAACTGCACAGCCAGGTATCGGGCATCGGTATCGGCACCAAAAAATCGGTATCGGTGCAACACTAGTTGTAACGAACTACAGTTTTTTCAGTATCTTTGTAATCTGATCTAATCTGACATGATGTAATCCGTTTCTTCCCGACCTTGTCCGCAGGTGACGGTCAACGGCAACGTGACGGACATCGGCACGGTGAAGATGGCTACCACTCACTACAGCTCCAGCCTGGCAGGCATCGTCATGGGGATCCTGGCCGCCGTCATCCTGGGCGCCGTGATCACTCTGATCGTCATGACGCGCATCAGGAAGGCTAAGAAAGGTATTTCCCCCCCAGAGATGGCCAGTAACGCATTGCATTTACGTCGTTCCAATTTTTTTTTTGTACTTTTTAATCTTTAGGATGACATTTGTCACAAGTTACTTTGTATTTTACTCAAGTAATTTTTCTTTTCTAAGTTATTTTTGTGGGCGCAAGCGCTGTTGTTTGTTCTTTTTCATTGAGAGAGTAGCAGGATTAAATCGGAAGCCAGGATGAAGAGTCGGGGGGGGGGGGGGGCGGACATTGTAGTTGTGCGAACCCACGGCACTGCTCGACCTGTGGTCTGGGGGACGTGCTCGCTACCCGTTCGGGCACCGCACGCCCCCTTACGGAAGTAAATTTGAGGTGAAAAAAACCCTACTTTTTACTGAGATGCCAGCAATTCGCTCCTCGTTACATTAACTTGACTTTTAGCGACACCCGTTGGGAACTGTTGGCGCCATGTGTCTCCCCCTCTCTCGGGCTCTCTCTCTCCCTCCCTCAGGCACTCTCGCTCTTTCTCTCTTCTCTCTATCATATATATATATAATGGACATGCTAATAATATTGCTTACGTGATATATTCGTCTTATCATGTTCCCTCTAACTGTCACTGTTTGGCAGAGATGGCAAGTAATGAAGTACAAATACTTGAGTTGGATCATTTTGCAAACATCAAATATCACTTTACTATTTCTCTAATCACCAGGCCGCATCATCGTTGTTTATTCAGGTGCTTAGGTCAGTAGGGGAATTGACACATGCAGTCAAAGACTCAGGGTGCCTTTCCATCAGGGCTTTAAAACCTTTTTTTTTTTTTAAAACGCTCCGTTCCGAGCTATTCAGGCAGGTCTATATTTAACGTTTTCGTTCTCGGAACCGTTCCACCACCAAAATATCGGTCCTGAACCGGTTCGGAACACAAACATTTTGTTCGTTCTTAAAGCTCCTTATATTGTGCAATGTTATGTTTAGATATAGTTTATACAAAATATATTTGGTGGGCATTCAAACTTCAGAGCAACTGTATTAACGTGAAAACAGGGTTTAAAACGTCATTACATTCGCTTCCTCGTCTGTCCACAAGATGGAGCCCCAGATGCAAGGACTTTTCGACTGACAGTGTAATTGGACGGAAATAGTCTCCCAGACATAGGACATGTTAAAATATATAGAGAACGGGGAAAAAAACAACGTTTTAACCGGTTTTGTGGATTTCATAATGTTCCGTTTCTGTTCCGGAACATTTGAAGAAATATTTTTTAGTTTCCGTTTCCGCTCCTCATGAAATTCAGTAAAATTCCGCTCGTTTTCGGTTTTCGTTCCTTGAACCGGTTCAGAGCCATGCTTTCCATAGAAGTTCGTTGCCGCTTGTCATGGATGGCGAAAATCCCGAACACACATGCCGGGCGGTGCACACGGGAGTTTGAAGCGAGTGCCACACAGGGCACTCGTAACACTTCACACACACACGCTCGCAGCGGGAGCTAGCCAGAGTCACCGTAGCGCAGCCGACTATATGGGCGCAGCTCTCCCGTGGGGGAGGCACGGTGGCCTCACTGTTTGTGAAGAGCGGACGCGCCGCTTGTCACGAGCGTCGACTCGAATTGACACACCGCTAGCAGGAGCGCATATTCCGAGTATTCGGGCCGCCCGTGACAAGCGGCTCAAACTCCAATGGAAAGGCGCCATCAGGCATTCATCCTCTCTCTCCAAGCTTCCAGCACAGACCAACTTACTGTCTGGGTCTACGCTACACCGATGTCTTTAGGCCAAACCCTTTATTGGTGTTTGGTCAATCATATTACCGGCACGTCTGACCTGCCATGTATACAATAACACCAGCTGACAGTCTGCACTGCAGGCTGTTAGCGGGGCCATGCAATGACTACTCTCAATCAGGGCTCCAAACCGGTTCAAGGAACGAAAACGAAAACCGAAAACAAACAGAATTTTACTGAATTTTACAAGGAGCGGAAACTGAAACGAAAAAACATTTCTACAACTGTTCCGTAACGGAAACGGAACATTATGAAATCCACGAAACCGGTTAAAAACTTTTTTTTTTTGTTCTCTATATATTTCAACATATCCTATGTCTGGGAGACTATTTCCGTCCACTTTCACTGTCAGTCGTCACGATGGGTTCCATCTTGTGGACAGACGAATCAAATGTAATGGCGTTTTAAACCCGGTTTTCACGTTAATACAGTTGCACTGAATTTTGAAAGTCCAACAAATATATTTTGTATAAACTATATAAAAAACTTGATATTTCCAAAATTAGGAACTTTAAGAACCGGTTCAGGACCGATATTTTGGTGGCAGAACGGTTCTGAGAATGAAAACGTTAAAGATAGGCCTGCCTGAACCGTTCAGAATGGAACTTTTGAAAAATAATTTTGTTTTCAAGCCCTGCTCTCAATACTGTTTACCAAACAGCTGTGGATTCTGATAACATGACTAACAAAATCATTAGTACAATGTGGCAGTCGCTAAAGGGAAAATCCCCCACTTTGCCTTCTCCGTAGATGGGTTGGAGTCGCGGCTCTCTCAGCGGATGTCTCAGCGGAGCCATGCGTCGGCCAGTACTGCAGCGTCCATCTCAGGGGACTACAGGAGAAGTACCCATCTTACTTACTTACTTACTTAAGCCCATTTTCCACTGGCTTATTTAAGGCCAGCACGGCGCAGTTTACATGCACATCCACCCAGAAAATCGCTTCTCCGCGAGGGCAAATCGGCCGGGCCAGGCCAGGTTTCAGGACCAATTTCAGATGTGGCTCCTGAATGTGGCTGTCGGTCGCCACGTTTGCTGGTCGCTGATTGGTTACGCTCCGAGGGGGTGACACAACGTGGCCGGCCAAACACGGGAGGGGGCGTGTGCCCCACCCCCTCCCCCCATCTCCTAGTCTGGCAGGCATCCCTCCCGCTGTACAGAGGCCACAGCAAAGTGAATTTGTGTGTTAATTGGGAGGGGTGTCACACGCGCAGGGGTGGGGGGTGAGCACTGTCGCATCAAAATTGAGTTTTTAAAAATTTTGCACCACCGTTTCGTGGCTGCTTAAAAAAACAGGGGAAACTGTGAGACGGAGATGCGTCTGTGACTTGAGGGGTTTTTTTAGTGGAGAAGTGGCTTTATTTTGTTCACATCCGTTGTTCCGCCGAACATCATCCAATTGATTCCCTGATGCCTCCCCGCTCAGCAGATCTTCTCAGCCAGGGGTCAGGGTCGGGCGGCGCCTTGGTGTTGAACGGGCCGTGGTACTCGCGCAACTACGACCCGGCCAGCTCCTTCCCGCTCCTGCCCCAGACCAGCCTGTCTGTCATCAGCCTACGCTCAGACCTCCTGGAGGAGGTCAAGGATGTGCTCATTCCCTCCGAGATGCTGCGCGTCGAAGAAGAATGTGTCATTGGAAAAGGTGAGAAAATGAACAAATTAGTAAATGAGTGAATTAAAGTACATTTTAATGTCCATGCCTACTTCCGGGTTGGTATGGGGGGAGCCTAGTCTCCTAAAACCGAGCCCTATGGGAATTCCAATACAAATATTCCAATCTTAGCAGCCTGTTTTAACCTATTTAAAGATCTTTCCTAATTGATTTTTTATGTATATTGGCGGGATAATTTTCAGTTAATTGTGTGAGGGGGGTCATAATTTCACAAACGCGTTAGATTTGGCGTCAATATTTTTTATTTCAGCTCCCATAGGATCCCATTCATTCTGACTCGCCGTTGACGCCCCTAGCGGACAGTACCACCGGAAGAAGTCGTGTGTGGGGTGTCTCTCTCTCATATATTGTATAGCTCTCTCTATCTCTCTTTGTCCCAGATATATGGGTACTTTCAACAATGGCAGGGCGCAGTCGGCGGGCACAAAAGAATTGATGAAAGCAATGGGATGACGTCATGCACGCTGGGTCTACTTTATATACAGTCTATGGATGACGTCATGCACGCTGCGTCTACTTTATATACAGTCTATGGATGACGTCATGCACGCTGCGTCTACTTTATATACAGTCTATGGGCACGCTGCGTCTACTTTAAATGCAGTCTATGGATGACGTCATGCACGCTGCGTCTACTTTATATACAGTCTATGGGCACGCTGCGTCTACTTTAAATGCAGTCTATGGATGACGTCATGCACGCTGCGTCTACTTTATATACAGTCTATGGGCACGCTGCGTCTACTTTAAATGCAGTCTATGGATGACGTCATGCACGCTGCGTCTACTTTATATACAGTCTATGGATGACGTCATGCACGCTGGGTCTACTTTATATACAGTCTATGGGTAAAAATTAAGGACAGGAGGCGCACAGTGGCAGAGTGGTTAAAGAGCGTGTCCGCCAGGCCACAGGCTAAGCTGCACCGGCCGGTTTGCATCCCAGTTTCCGATTTAATCCTATCACTATCTCTATTGATAAAGAATGAAAAAATGCCGCTTGTGGCCAAAAAATAACTTTAAGGATGACCCCGTCCGATCCTCTGATCAGTGAAGTATTAGAACTGTTGCGATGTCGCAAATGGTGCAATATAGTGCACAATATCTCAGTGTCTCGAACCAAACACCTTCATTTTGCACTTACCGGAAATGACGCTGCGACCAGAGATGGCAAAAGTAGGCAAATTTCTTACTTAAGTAAGAGTAAAATACATTTGTAAAAAAACAACTTCAGTGCTGCCCAGTTGCTCAGTTGGTTAGGCAGAGCGCTGGAAAGCACACATATGCCTCAATTGCGCGGTGAGTCAGTGGTTCGAATCTCACCACCGACATATTTCCCGCATGTCTGCCCCCCCATCTTCACCTGTTTCCGCTAACCCCCAAGTAAAGCTTGGAAAAAACAGCCTGAATGGCCTGGAAAAAACATTAAACATTTTGTGTCTCTGTGTCTCAGGTCATTGTGTGTTTCTGTGTCTCAGGTCATTTTGGTACAGTATACCACGGCTACCTTCTGGACCACAATAACCAAGAAATGCACTGCGCTGTGAAATCACTCAACAGTAGGTTCCCCTGGTATTTCCTTTTCAATGTTTTGATAAAATTCCTGTGCACGGCGCGTCATATAACATGTTGCTCAAAAGGATTAGGGACGCACCGATACCGTCTTTTTGAAAACCGATACGAGTACGAGTACAATCATTTCAATACTCGCCGATACCGAGTACTATCGGTAAACTCCCGTCCCTCCCACACACACACATTTTTTTAACATGAATCTTGGTCAGGGTAGAATAGGCAGCACCGCCTCATGTCACAGTAGCGGTATCGGTTCATGGTATCGATCCAAGGTATCGATTCATGGCATCGGTTTGACAAGTAAGAGTACATAAGTGAGTATCGGGGGCCGATACCCGGTACCGGTATCGGTGCATCCCTAGTCCAGAGCAGTGGTTCTCAAACGTTTCTTCGTTTCAAGTACCACCTGAGAAACTATTCAGTGGGCCAAGTATACCACCATGTCGACCGAGGAACAAAAAACGCGTCAAACAAGCA